>APFE031482698.1:40953-77600 GCA_000404065.3 Pinus taeda
TTAAAAAACACAACTGAGGCAACAACAACAGAAAAATAATATTGTACTCTTACTACAAGATCTGAAAAAAATGTGAAGATGAGTGTTGTCCTCAACTTCAAACTTCAGAGCATATGGCTGCTATGGGAATCATGCAAAATCTCTACAAGAAACTGCTCCAAAATCTCTACAAGGAACTGCTCCTAGAATGACTGCCAAAAAATGTCTTCAAAATTGCTTCAAATTCACTTCATAATGCTGATCAAATCTTCATCTTAAGACATTTCACCCACTGGCAATATTTTCACAATATTCAAACAAGAATTACACTGCTTCATTGAGTTTCAGGGTACATGGCCTACTGTAGGTGTATTATTTTCTTTAAAACATATGATGGCACCAAATATTACTGAATCATGAATATTAATGAAGTATTTGTTTACATTGCTTTCTAGGTGCACTCTATGTAGGTTTTATTAACCTGTTCATCCACCATCTTTACATCCATCATCTAGTTCTGTTATGTCAAAACAAGGCATCATATTTTCTGGATCAGACCTTCAAGCGTCGAATCATCGCAAATAATTTCAAGTTCTTACATGCTATATCCTTCTACGATTCCAGACAGAGAGGCCCTCCTCCTGAAAAAAGCTATGAGCACTGAGGTTGATACAAGGTGGATAAATTCAGCACAGAAAGTCGATCAGTTAGTGGTCCAGGAGAATGTTGTATTGAACAAGCTCAAGAAGTCTATACAAAATTTGGAAGGAGTGCGGTTACCGGATGCTTCACTTAAGCCAATCACACAGATATCTTTGATTGTGGATTCACTTTTGGACTATGTGAACAAGATCCAGAAAAATGCTCTAAATTCAATGGTTATGTCTGAAACCTTGAAGAAACGATGACCTGAAGCAGTTCATGACTCTATTTCAACAACAGAAAGTGAGTGCCAATCATGCAGCAGCGGTGCTCAACAAAAACTTCAAATGTATTAGTTGAAATTCATGTTATATTTCAGTTCATGAACCATCCAATAATCAATAAACCGTTTCAAAGAGGCGACCATAGAATTTTCAGTTACATGGGTAAACATCAGCTATATGAATGAGGTCTTGCTAAAAGTCAGTCACCGTGTGACACACACACATTCTTTCTCAATAAGTTTACGCAAATTCTTTTTATGGTTCTCAGGGTTCTGACCACCATTCGCACTTGCAACAATTGCCTCTTCAAATGCAATTGCTTCCTTGTACGTCTCGCCCGTATGTTGAAGTTCAATCTTCAGCTCTTCTAATTCAGTCTTGGTATCAGGCATGAAAGAGGATCTGCAAAGCCAAGAAAAATCTGTGAAGTATAATCATGATCCTGGTCGTCCAAGAAGTTCGATCAGCGTGGGTGCCCACCTCCTTCAGCCTTCATCCATGGAAGAAAGCCATGGTGCTGCACCAGGAAAACCATATTAACCCCTCAAACTATTTGGGCCTTTGAAATTACAAATACCAAGAAAATCCGTAGGTGGTGCGGATGCTTGGGGCGTCTGAGAAACGATGCCAACCCTACAATACAGGAATTTTACAGAAACTGACCATTAACGAAGCAAAATTGATGCAATCATCAAGCTCCTGGTTGTAAACATCGATCACAACGATCTCAAATATTGGATATTACTCGATCCATATGCACAATTCAAACAATTATTTACACCAAAATACCGGATGGATGAAAACCGTTATTTTTATAAAGTCGCAGGCCCTCGCATCTCGAGTAGGTAAGATGTTTTCAGATCCAAAGCCCAGGGGGCCGCTACAAAACGTCGCTTCCATAGATTGATCTCAGATGGCTGCCCATTGGTCGCTGCAGAGAGCATTCAATAGTAATTCAACGAATTTCAGGTTGTTGATGGCGTATGGGGAGTTAAAATAAGATCGGGATTATGAACCGATAGAGGAGGCGGTATGGTAATGGGAGTTATATATATTAAAAGTGCAGTTAATAACCGTAGCTATTAAACAACGGGTTTTCTTCGAATGATTGTGTGAATTCGAAGAGATTGAATGGGCCAGAGGGCAGCGTTCAGACGTTCACCAGAAAGCGGATACGTTTCAATGTCAGAGGGCAGCGTTCAAACGTTACATATCAAACCCGCTCTGAGATGCCAGGCCAGCTCTGAGATGACAGGCAGATTTTAGAGCGTTAGAGTAGGTGGACAGTGAGGGAGAGCGTTTTTAGGAAAACGCATCTGATAAGATGTCAGACTCACATTCACAGCGTAACAGAGCGCAGGTAATGAGGGTAGGGCAGCTCTATTCAAGGCAGCTCACAGGCCACACATCATGGCTCTGAGACCATGTTAAACAGACATGGTCAGGGTGAACAAATAGGAAAACAATAGGAAAGATAAATCATTCACTACATTTTTTATTCGCAAAAGATGTACATTTATAGTACAATATGGTGACCATTGGGATTCACATCCCAAGGTCCCTTGGACTGCTTGTCCATTCGGCTTCCACGCTAACCCTTTAGGATTAGGTGTCCAACAATAAGAACCTTTCACCTCTCAAACTCAAATGTTAAAAAGGAAACAAAGTGTGGAAGTATCCTCCTTTAAGGCTCCCATAGGACAGAGCCAAGACATCAAAGAAAAATACAAGGAAATCAAGGCAAGGAATGAAAGGTTGAAGGTGAAAAGCTATGCACATTTTCTAAGGATTGCTCCAACAAACTAAACAAGGCCAATGTCAGCCTTTGATATAAAAGAAGGGAAAATGCAAATGAGATTTTTGAAGCCAACCACTCAACAACCAAAGTCGATGGAAGATTATATTAAGACAGATTTTGAGGTCATGGCAAAGGATATCCATCCTATTGACCAAATTGAGTTGCATAAACAAAATGGAGATATTGTCTATTCCACATTGACCAGCAAAGCCATAGCAACTCACCAACTTCAAAATTCACTAAACAACATCTCAGCCCAATTCCATTTGGAAAAGGCCTCTTTTCAAGCCAAAGACACTAGAATAGAGTCCTTAGAGGACTTGGTCATAGAGTTGGGAAATGATCCCAAGGATGTTAAAGTAGCAGAGCAATTGATAAAGAAGAAAAATGATGACATAGATGCACTGAAGAAGCAGCTAAAGATTCCTTCTCTTCGTCATCCTAAAATAGTTGAAGTTTTGGAAACATAGAAGGAGGAAGAACTTATGGACCTAGTCCTTAAGTTAAATGACCAATTGAAGGAAACTGAGAAAGAATTAGATAATTTGATACAATCCAAGAAAAGTGTGTTGGCCACTGCTCCTCAGAATGTAATGCCTACAGTTTCCACAACAGTGCCCTCCACCTTGGCAGCTACCTTAGCACCAACAATTCCACTAGCAAGAGCATTGCCAGTGACAGGTACTACATCAGCCACAGGTACATCAACCACCACAAAGACACCAACAAAGAAAATTGCAGAGTTGATGAAGGCTGTGGAAGAAATGAGCATCCAGGTCATTGAGCTTAAGAAGCTCAGAGAACAAGTGTCAAGTTTAGAAACCAATTGTAAACTTGTACAAATACAACATAAAGAAGAAACTCAGAGGAACCTAAGTATGGCAGAAAGGATAAAAGCCCTTGAGAAGGATTTAACACTGCAAGAACCATTGGGAGACATGAGAGAAATCCTATGGGAAAACATCATTGATTCCATCAATGATGTTTGGCCTTCTATTCAGATTATTTTTGAGCAAACATAATTGGTCAAGATGGCTACAGAGGCAATCCACAAGACAGTGGAAGAATTGGGAAATAAACCAGAGGAAGCCAATCAGTTGATCACCTTTTTTAACAGCAAAAATAGATATCAGCTAGATGAATTGGATATAGATGAAAAAACAATAACAATCATAGAAATAAAAAAAGCTCTCACCAAAAGGAACTTAATGCTTAATCTAGAGAAAGGATGTCAAAGCATCCAAACAGACATTGATAGCTTTATGCTAAAGTATGGCATCTTGAGAGAAAAAGGACTCCCCAGTCCTATGGTGATCCATGATAAGTTGATGATCCAAGAAGATTACTTTGACAAGTTAGTCAAGCTGGTCAAAAGCCAAGCTAGTACTTCAGGGGTGAAATCTTTATCCACTGGAAGGGTGCTATATGATGGCCTGGAGAATTTTTTTTACATAGAACATGAAGTCAGGCACTTATTCACAAGAAAACCATTTTTTTCTAAGTACATAGAAGTCGATGAAATCTACAGGAAAATGATAAGGATGAAGTTACCTGACAGTGAATGGTGGAAAAGTTTGACTAATTTACTATAAGCTACTATAGTAAATCTGTAAGGTAAAAGGTAACTGCCAGGTAAAACAAGTAAGATAGGATCAAACAACACAGGTGTAGAGTATCAATAGGTCAAAGATGAAAGTGATTCCAGCACACAATTACAAAGAAACTGAAAGAGCCAAATCCGAGTCATAACAGCCAACACCATAACAATAAAAGGAACAGGTAGAAGATAGTTCTCCATTTGTCTCTATCTTCACGTTGAAGATATTTTTTGTTTCATAGAATAATTCTCATATAGTTATGAGATATTTTGTATCAATTTTTGTATAAATAATTCACAAATCGAATTAATTAGGGTGGATTAAAATACATTTTTGTAGACATATTATTTTTGAGCCAAGGAGCTATTGTGCTCAAGACTGGACTGGTTTTACTGGAAATGAAATAATGCTGAGGACATTTCACTAGATTCTTGTGCACATTTGGAACAAATAAGTATCATCTTATCATGTTTAAACATTGCATTCTCTTTATGTTATGAAATATTCACACGTGTTTCTTATACAATCTTAAAAGCAAACAAGGAATGATATCATTAGAATTAGCTTAAGTGCTCTCTGTTTTAACTGTTTTCTTTATTTATGTTTTCTACTAAACTGCCTTGGTCTGGGGATTCTTAATTGCCCCCTTACTTCCGTAGTTTATCCCCCTTTGGCCCATAGTACAATATTCTTCATTTCCCTTTGCTACTAGCCATCCTTCCTTTATTCATCTTAATCCCGGTTAAGGATTCTTCATTGCCCTTGGCCCTGGTTAAGACTTTCATCCATTTGAAACTGCAGATTTGCTTTTGTTGTGCTAGCCTGCCCTGTGGACTCTTACATTAGTAATAGATCAAATCCAATTAAGCTTTCCTTGAATGACTCCATAGCCCAATGGCCTAAATATTTGCTCTTCCCATCTGTCTTCTTAATTCCACCACTCAATCAAAACAAAACAACCCTGCACACTAAGAACTAGCCTAAAACCTTATTCAAAACAAAGTTAAATTATAAAGAGATAGGCAACCTGAGTCTAAAATATTTGTTTGTGGTTACCTCAAACTTTTCCTTGTTTGATAACTTCTAAGGAAAAAATATGAGTGATAACAGAAAGGTAACTTTAATTCAATATGAGAACAAAGTTCTATCTCACAATTCTTTGGAAATTTAACTATTACTTCCTTCCTTATCCTTTACAGCGGATACATGTTTATATATAAAATGCGTGCTAAATAGTTTAAGACTTCTATGCCTACATGTCTTTTAATCAATCCTTATTTAAATTTGAAACTTAACAATAAAAGCTTTATCTTGATGATTTTATATTTGGAAAGAAAATCAGAGAAACATGATGCATTCAAACTTCTACTTCTACGTGTTTGACCCGTTCCTTTGACCCTGCCACTATGTAGTTCCTTTAGTGAATTGGCTCAAGTGAATAAGAGGAGATCCATGAGGGGATCGATCCTCAACTGCCCATGTGCTTCTTTGCTTCGTTGGTGCACTAGAACCCCACAAACCATGGAGATAGATACAAATTTGTAAAATAGTTGTAGAATCATGTTAATTTTGTAGCCAATGCAATATTTAACATAAAAATAAGGCACATTAACAAATATGAAAAATAGGACACATAAGAGATTTTACTTTATCAAAATCTATTATTTATTGCTTCTATTGAGTTGATAGCGATGATGAAAAAGAGGAAAATGGAGGAAAAAGGGTGTCAAAACAAAATAGTTATGGAACTCTACAATCCCCCACACTAAAGATTTTGTATGTCCTCATACAAAACAAAAAATTGATATCTTTTTTGAACTACCACATTTGCTTGGACACTTCTACCAGTACGTTTAACTTCATCCTTTTCACTTTCTTACCAGTCATTTCCATCCTTGGTTTCCTCATAAGGATATTGTATTTCAAGTTTATAACCTCTCTATAAAGCCCTGTTTTTTTTTGTTAGTTTCTTATTCTTCTTAAACCACATACTTAGATGTAAAAGAAGGTTGTCACTCTTAGCTATTTGGATTTCATTATGTTCTTTTAAGGCTTGATTTTCATTTTTAATGTACCTGTTTAATGTCTCCAGTTCAAAGATTTCTTGTTTTAATACATTGATTACTAGAGGTTCTTGTGGTTCATTAAACTGGACTTCTTCTTCCTCTTGAATTGGAATTGATGTTTTGGTTGCATCCCTTTTCTCCATGGTTTACATATAATCATAAATATCTGGCTGCAAGGATCAATTTCTAGCGTTCTTCGTCTTGGGCTCTGAGGAGGTGAGGTAAAAGTTGGTGATGAAACTCTTTCAGATGTTCTCAGAAAAATTCTTGAATCTTCTTCTACTTCTGAGTCCTCTTCTGTTTCTTCATTGATATGCTCTATGCTCTTTGAGGGTAATTCCTTTGCTAAGTTGAGTTTAGTATTCCTTCTTATACCTATGTTAGGGGTATTTTGAGTTTTCTTCCTTTCTATTTTAGGCTTCTTTGTTTGAGGTGAAATCTCTATCTCTTTATTGGATTTCTTTCTTCTAATATTTCTTTTGTTCATTTTCTCTAAAACTTCTGCAAGAGGGATGTCACCCTCTAAAAGTTCCTGTGCCTCCTATGATTCTTGTTCCTATGTCCTATCAATTTTTCTTTTCCTTCCCCTCTTAGGTCTGCTGCTATTTGGTTTCCCATGATTTTCTTCATAAAATTGATTCCTTACTAAGAATCTTCCCCAATTATCACCTATGTTTTGGAGATGAGATTCAACAAGTATTTTTACTAGACCATGGTGATACATTGTATTATCTATGAATTGAATTTCCTTTTGAACATTCCCTGACATCTTTCTAAGAATATTCAGTAAGAAATATGGAAGATTTATCTCATTTTCTTCAAGAAAATTCATGATCAATCAAATATGATAGAAAAACATACATCCAAACCTTCCTTCGTAGGTAACAAATTTTTGGATTATTAGAAGCAAATTCCTCCACTTACTTTTTAATGTCATGCTTGGAATGCCCTTCTTGAAAATGGTGGTGTTCATGCTCATTTTCTTCAGGAAAACCTTCCAATCTTCCCTTTCAATACCTCTATTTTTGAAAAAAAAATTCTCCAATCCCTGACAATCTAGTGGCTTGTGCTATAAACGACTTTGTCACTGTGAATTTGATGTCTCCTATCTCCACTTCGACTCCATCAAAAATCCCTAGAGAAGGACTTGGATACTTCCTTATGGAAGCCATCCAATTTCTCTATAAATTCTAGCCATTTCACCTTATGCAACAATTCTTTTATCTATGGATGTCCCTCCAAAAATTTCTTCCATGTTGGCTCTGTTATGACTATCACTCCCATGACCAAGAAGCTTTGTTTCAAAAACTGTTTTTTTTATAGGGTAGGATGGCTTAGTAGGGTTTCTATAGCGGAAAGGCCAAAAATGTGAGTGATGGAATAATGAGAGCATAGGTAGTGAGGGTATAAGGGAGTGAGGTAGAATCTAACCATTAAGATCGTTCATGCTTATGATTTGTGCAATTGGTTTAATGGATCAGGATATGAGTTATGATGATTGAGAGTGAATGGTGGTTTACACATGATTTGACATGACACGACCAACTCTTTGCAATAATGATTTTGATTTTTGGTAGTACCATGTCTTATAATTCATATATGTAATGTTTTAATCCCTATTATTAAATTAAAGAAGTGCATACTTTTGAATATTTTGCTTGCTAACCTTTGGTTGCCTTTTTATGTTGTCTTTAGGTACTTTGTAGTGGAGAGAGTCAATCATTCCTTCAATTGTATCATTAGAAGTTTCTGTCAAATTGGCTGGATAAAGTTATCTGAGCTGTAGAAAATCAATAATTCTATAGGTATTTATTTTTTTGAAAAGAAATGGATAAAAGAAGATGGAATTCTAGAAAATGGGATACAAAGAAAATTTAAGATGCCAATAATTTTCGGTTTTCACCTTGAATTTTCTGCATAAACATGCCAATAATTGTTGGTTTTCATGTTTACACACACACACACACACACATATTTTATATGAAAAATAAAATTTTAAGGTGGAGAAGAAGAAGAATTCTTCTTGACCATCTTCAAATTAGAGTTGGCCTGGAAAATATTTACAAATTACTCCTTTGCCATTGGCTTATGATATATCCCAAGTCGATGTCGTAATTCCGATTGCTCCATTATAAAAAACATTTCCAAACTCATAAGGCCCAAGCCAATGAGTTTGAAACTTTCCATGGAAAATTTTGAACTTTGAATCAAAGAGTAATTCCTTGTCTCCTGGCTGGAATTTTTTTTGTTTGATGTATTTATCATGCCATCTGGATCTTTGTTACTGGACTAAACTAGTCTTTTGGATAACATCTTGCCTTATTTCATCAAGCTCATTGAGTTGTCCCATTCTTTGCTTTTGTTCTTCTGATAAGTTAAGTCCCAACTTGATTGTTGTCTTATAGGTTTGAACCTAGAACTCAATTGGAAAAAGGACTTGCTTCCCATAAACGAGTTCATAGGGAGTATGTCCTGTAGTGTTTCTCCATGTGGTACAGTAGGCCCATAATGCTTCTGGAATCTTTTCTGCCCAATCCCTTCTGTGCAAGTGAACTGTCTTGGTGAGGATTGCTTTAATCATTTTGTTGGTAGACTCTACTTGTCCATTTTCTTGTAGATGGTATGTACTATGGAGTAGATATCCGATGCTTGATTTTATATTCTTCCACTATCTTTTGCATTTTTTTTTTCACTACTGGTTCACGGATACCCATGGTCAGTGGGTCTGCTACGTCTAGGATCAAACAATACTAGGGTGGACACCACCCGAAGGGAGTCACACCCCTCGGCCTATTTACTGACCTGACCCCAAGAGCCTTCGGGTTTCGACCCTGTGACCTCCCATTGGCGAGGCCCCGGCTTGACCAATTGAGCTAACCCTTGGGGCTGTTATCTTTTGCACTACTCTAGATGTAAATAGCTTTCCTTGATCTGTTACAATTTCTCTTGGGACACCAAAACAAGTAAAAATATCCTGAAAAAGAAATGAAACTACAACATTTTCAGTAGCAGAAGAAAGCACTTTAGCTTCTGCCCATTTAGTAACATAATTAGTGCATACAAGAATACATTCTTTTGTTTTGAAGCTGGATTAATTGGTCCAACAAATCCAAAGCCCATTTTTCAAAAGGTTCAATGAGTACCTGAGGTTGTAGTGGAATTTCATTTGAAGGAACAGGTTTCCCCATTCTTTGATAACTATCACATCTCTTAACATATTCCTTGGATTACTTAAAAAGGGAAGGCCAATAATATCCTAAGAGAATGACTTTTTAAGCAAGTCTTTTATCAGCAAAATGACTTCCACATGGTTCATCATGGCATGCTTTAAGTATCTCCAGTATTTCATCTTCTCTTACACACATTTAGATGATTAGATCTGGTCGTGTCTTGTAAAGTTCTTCATTCATCCATGAATAAGATTCACTTGTTTGGATTATTCTTCTCTTTTCTCTAGGAAACAAATAGGAGGGTAACTTCCCTATAAATAAAAAATTGGCAATATCTGCAAACCAAGGTGATTTAGTAGATACTGCAAAAAGATATTCATCAGGAAATTTATCCTCTAAAATGTATCGTTGTTATCATTTTTAATTCTATATAAAAGGTCGACAATTTTGTTTTGTTTTCTAGGTTGGTCCAAAATGGTGATATTAAATTCTTGTAACAATAATATCCATCTTGTTACTCTACCATTAGTAACTGGTTTGTTCATTAAATATCTAATGGCAGAATGGTCAGTATGAATGAAATTTCATAGCCAGTGATGTAATGTCTAAATTTATTGATGGCATGAATGACAACTGAAAACTCCTTTTCAGTTACAGTATAATTTAGCCTTGCAAGATTTAATTTTTTACCGGTATAATAAATGGCGTAAGGAGTGAGATATTGTTTTCCTAGCACAACTCCTAGAGTTGTATCTAAAGCATTAGTTGATATATGAAAAGGAAATTTCCAATTAGGTCCTTTTAAGATAGGTGCTTTAGAGATCTTATTTTTCAAAGTTTCAAAAGTCTTTTGACAATCAAAGTTCCAACTGAATTCACAATTTTTCGTGAGTAATTTGATGAGTGGAGATGCAATATTTGTGAAGTTTTCTATGAACCTTCTATAATATCCAGTAGAATAAGGAAAAATCCTAACATCGCTTTGACAACATGGGATTCATAATTTGGAAATAATTTCTACTTTAGATGAGTCCACCTTAATTCCATTTCCTGAAATATGGTGACCTAAAACAATTCCTTTGTCAAACATCATAAAACATTTCTCATGACTTAATGAAATATTTGCTTCTTTGCATATTATGAGAAATTTTTCTAAATGTTCAAGTGCTTCTTCAAAAGAATTTCCATAAACTATAAAATCATGCATATACAATTCCACACAATCATGAATAAGTTCAGATAAAATTCCTAGTACTGCTCCATGGAATGTTGCTGGCACATTGCATAATCCAAAAGGAAGTACTTAGTAAGCATAAGTCCCCCATGGACAAGTGAATGTGGTTTTGTCTTGATCTTCAGGTCCTACCTGGATTCGATTATACCCACTAAAACCATCCAAGAATGAGAAATATTTTTTTCTTGCTAATGTATCTAAAACTTGATCTATGAACGGAAGTGGAAAATTACCTTTAAAAGTAGCTTTATTCAATTCCCTATAATCAATGCATACTCTACATTTTCCATTTTTCTTAGGAACTATTATTAGGGGTGAAACCCATTGACTGTCTAATATTGGATGAATGAAATTTACATTTAATAGTTTCTGTAATTCTTCTTTGACAATTTCTGTTAAATTTGGATTCATTCTTCTTTGTGGTTGTCGAACCACTCTAGAATTTTCTTGAATATAAATATAATGCATGCAATTTTTAGGATTAATTCCATTCATATTAGTGTATTCCCATGCATATGCAGAAGAGTGTTTTTTTTCAATATTTCTACCGGTTTCTTTTTTTTTTAAATTCTTCTAGGTTTTCAATGATATTCAAAATTTTCCCTAGAATAATTTCTATTGAAGAGTTTCCAAATTTTTCCATAGAATGTAAAGACATTTGTCTAGATGATAGATATTAAATATTAGATTGCGTTGGCTTTGTGGGCCTTGACCCAGGTTCAGCGTTAGTAAGCCAAACAAATCCCTACACTACTAACCCTTTCGGCATTAGCCCCCGGAGCACGGACAAAAGTCTCACCTGAAGCAGTATGGGGGGATGTTGGAACCAAGTTTCCACACCTTGAGATGGTCGTGATGTCGGTTTATACCCTCTGCCCCTACTTTCACGTAGGTTTCTAAGCCTTAGGCTTTATCAATCTACCCTTTATTCCTCCCTTCAGTACCTCCACAAAGTTGTACGATTGACCTTCACGCAACCCTCACTTGTGATTCAGGTACTTTTGCGCAGCTATGACAATGTATTGTATAGGTTCCCAAGTTATCTAAAGTGTTTTACTTATCTTACTAATCAATCATAGCTAGCGTCATGTAAAGTGATATCTTTACTTGCATTCAATTAATAGATATAATCACATACATTCGCGCATCAAATAAACATTGTAAATTAAACCAAAAATGCAATATAATCAGATGCATTAAAAAAGACTAAATACGCAATAATTGCAGAATAATTCTCTTTATTGGTATCTTCTAGTTTAATATAGACTCTATATGCCTTGCACACATAGCTACAAGGGTCCATGCACTTAGCTATGGACTTCCACCCTAGGCCTCTGCGCACTCAGCTACAGATCTTGTACCTATGATAAGCCCCGAAAACACTTAGAATTCTCTACCAAAACTCCAATGCTTAATTCTTCTCCCACTGACTAGAGCTTACTTACTTAGCTCTTTTTTATACAATCCCATGGTCCGCGGACCATGGGTAGATCTTTACAGCTGACTTGACACTTTACAAAATAATGGCGAACAACCCTTTATGACTCTTGACACCTTCGCACTCCACGACCACAAAATGCAAATACTTTACAATTTTATTAGAAAATTGTCCCAAAACATGGGCTTTTAGACCCAAAACTACTCTTGGGGGAACTTGTTCGCAATAGGCCCACAAGACAAACATGGCGACTCACCCTCGATTCACTCTACAAGCATGTAGATCTTAGTACGAAGACGTCCCAACTCAACTTGTATGATGGCAACCTCGACGGTGCACTACGCGACCGCTTGCTTCACTTCTTCAACCAACTGCTCTATCGCTAGTCCTAAACTATCAGACTGAAGCTTTTGTTGAGTTGCTTGCAGACCAGCAAGCTTACGTTTAATGGAGGCTATGACCAAATAAGCTTCGTCCAACCAGGGCTTCAAGTGCGCCTTCAGCACTGCCTCTTTGTGCTACGCTACATCTACTTGTTCCTTCAATGCTTTGGCCTCCCGCAACTTCCCCAGTCTCTCAAATGACTATTTAAATAGCCATGTGTAGTCTACTACTGCATTGTCTACTACCATTATTGCCTCTGTGACAGTGGTTGCATGCTGATCCTTTACTTCCAGTGGCGTTGAAGGCTGGGCCTTCAACTACAAATCTGAAATTTGTAGGTTCAGCTCCAACTGAACCTTAGCCAACTTTGTGCAGTGTCACACACTCCTGTAGTAAGCTTGTAGACTTGTTCATCTACCTCCGCACCCTCAAGAATGGCCAATTCGGGGACCATTCAGCAAGCTTCCTTCACGCCCTTAATCATCTGTTGATTTGTGTTAGTAAGTTCCACTATGGAAGTGAGGGTAGTGTCTCGTTGTAGGACCACCTATACATTATTAATCTTCTGCTCACCGATTACCTCCAAATCGTGTTATTCGCGGGCCCTCAGCTTTGTGATCACCCCATCCTGTAGTAGGTGGAGTGCCTCACGAGGAAACATTGCCAAGTTCAACCCCACTCCCTTGAGGGTGCTGATAGCGTGCCTCTCAACTTCGTTTTCTATGGTCAGTGCTCCATCCGGCAGCACTATCGCTCGGGAGTTCCTCACACACAACATCTTAGCACCTTCTAAAGTATCGATGGCGAGGCTGGTGGACACTGCACCAGCCCGTGATGCATGGATCTGTAGCTCATGCAGACTCATCTGGATGGCCCCCAATAGTTGTTGTTGCTGCTACTCAAATTGTTGTATTACCTTCGCGGTGACATCCTGCACTATGTCTCCAACGTCATTCAAATATCCCTCTGTTAGGGTGATTGGGTCCAACGATGTCTTACTAGCCTTAAATTTCTTCTGTGGCCCCACTTTTTCGTATTCTCTTGGAAGTTTTATGCAGTACAACGCTGTCTTCAGGTTTGCTCCATGCTACTCTATTTGCTCGTCTATTTCTTCCTCTATTTTGGGCGAAGGCGACCTCCACCTTTGTTAGATCCGTGCTCTGTTCCTCTTATTTGCTTTTCCACCTACTTTTTGGCATCGCACTCTGCCTGGGCCTTGTCAACGGCCTCCTTCTTCCTCTTCTAGTCCAGATGCGCCATCTTGAGCTTGGCCTCCTCCTTTTTGCATTACGCAGTAGACTTGCTCGACCCCACTGCCGAGTCTGAGGTAGTGCGCGACTCTACCAGCCAGTGATGAAGAACTAAATGAATCGTGTCGTCTATTTCCAAGTAAGGCAAGTCATTCCACTTCTGCTCAGGGTCATTCTGTGCGCTGATCGCGACGCACTGAAAGTATCCCTTGAACTCCATGTATTCCTGCAGTTTGGAAAACATAGTAGGCAACAATGATGGTTTGCAATTGATGGCCATGTGTATATTCATTTCCATCAAGATCAAGAATATCTTGCTATCCTTGATGCACTGAGCATCCTTGGTCACCCACAACGAAGCATACTTCAGTGCTTCTAGCAGGTCCGATGCGATCGAGGGGAATTTACTGTCTTCTGGCAGCCCTTAGGCTACGCGCACAATGGACAGCAAGACCCACACATAATGGAAGGTCTTGTTGAGCTCTTGTGCCTCGTGGTAGTTTTCAAGGAACTCACCGTAGGGATAACATGCCTAATTAAATTGGACTCCTTCAGCCCATTGGGCTGCTAGAGCAACGAAAGGTACCGACACTTCATCTATGCAACACTTCCACATAACTTTTCTTGCCAAGATCTGTGTGGCCACCTTTACTATAGGCTCACAAATACTTGAGATGGCATAGCCTCGTGGCTTCTTCACAAGCTTGAATTTCTCCTTTGTGGCCTCCACAAGGGCCTGCTCACCACCTTTTTTGCCAAACATCACGGCCAGATTTTCCCCTATATAGGGCAGCTGTGTGATCCTATGGATCAACCTGTCGGTGATGGGTATTGGCTCCTCTAGCTACAAACACCCATCGTGCACCAACAATAGCAACTGCTTGATGACCAATACTGTAATGGGTGTGCAATTGTAGTGCGACACCCATAGCAGGTTGAGCAAACTTGCCTTGTCTACACCCTTGATCCACTTCCGCGGTTCCAATGCAGTCATCCTAGTGGTTGTGTGAACAATGCGATGCATTATTTGTTCTGTCACCAAGTGCGGGAACTTCTTAGTGTCAGCTAAGTCCAAAACTTCTAGTTTCAACAGTGAAACCCTCCCCAAGTGAGGTCCTTCAAAGACAATTTCGTCCAGCAACAAAGGTATGTGAAGGGTGACCTTTCTTTCATCAATGTCCTTCCACACCTTGATCTTGCCTTGACACGGAGGGATGTATTCAGGCAACTTAGTGATAGGGTCAGAACCCTCGAGTTCAACATCCTCCACTTCCACCCCCAAATCCTCATCATCCATCAAGATGTCCTCAATCTCTTCCTCCTCCGACTCCAGGTTTATGGTTTTTCCCTTTTCCTATGTGGTGGGCTTGTCCTTCTATGGGTTTCTTCTAGGCAACACATGCACTGGTATTGCAACATGCTTGTCCTTCTTATCCTTCATACTCTCCTTAGTCGGGGTAGGCTTCGGTCTAGGCATCTGTGGTGACTTGGGGACTTTAGCTAGTACCTCTGCAACCTTTGGAGCAACTCCCTCTGCCCCATAACAACCTTTGGCATAGCCCCCTTAGCTGTCACTTCTTTGACATTCATAGCTTCAGATATTGGGATAAAATCACAGATGAAATTGTGGTTGGACTTTGGAAATCAGCCAAACACTAGGTAGTGAAGCAATTCTTTGAAGAATGCGTGGATCATGCATGTTTGAGAGCTCACCAACTCAATGTTCAAAATGCCAAGTGTTTTTTTTTGGGCCTCCACCTGTAATTTATAGGCCATTTTGTTCATGTCCCCCCACATTATGTTCATTAATGTCGGATTGGCAGAAGATTTATAAGAATCTTACCCATAAATTATGTCTTAAATTTCGGCCGCCCACTCCTTTTTGCCACATTCTTATCATCAAATCATTAACAGTGACTTTAACGGTCACTTTCTAGCTGACCTGTGCGATTTCTTCCTGGGTAGCGCAACTCACTCCATGCTGTAGTGAACCTTGTGACATCTCCTCATTCTGCACAATCCTCCAATTGCATAATTCCCCACCCTGGGTAGTATAGTTTATAGTCCCACCCCTCCTTTTAGCTGCTTGGAGCGCTAAGACTATGCTACCTTCATATAGTCGCATGGCTGGATCACTCATGTATGGCTTCAATTGGTTGCCATTCACCTTTCCTGGGAAGTGATCTCCATTTAATTTAACCCACTGAACTGCTCCATCGTCAGTAATATCCTTAATGACATAGGGCCCTAGCTAGTGCATTCTAAATTTCCCTGGAAATTGATCAAACTTGATGTCATATAACAAAACCAGATCATTTACGTTAAAGGTGCACCTTTTAATGTGCCGATCATGCCATGCTTTTTCGTGCTGCTTTTGGACCTGTTCGTGAAATCCACCCAGAAATCTTTCTTCCTCAAGCTTAGTAAGATGCACGAGCCTCTCTTCTAGAGCTTCACGAGTTGTCGTACCCATGAATGCTACTATGCGTAGATTGGGCACAATATATTCCATGGGCATCACTTCTTCAACACCATATACAAGCCTAAAAGGTGTTTGTCCAGTCAACCTTTTGCATGTCGTACAATAGGCCCATAGTACTACGATTATGCACAGGTCCCAATCACTTTGCTAAGTGTTGCAAACCTTGGTAAGCACATTCTCCAATAGTAAATGCTTCCACCATCCCATTAGCCTGTGGGTGATAAGGCATGCTTTTCTTGTGATACACCTGAAATTCCTTCGTTAGCACGCTGATCGTTTCGTTCAAAAAGTGCATACCACTATCACTCATCAAAACCTTTGAACACCCAAAACGCATTAGTACATAGTGAAAGAGAAAATTTGCAGTGGTTGTACCTGTGCAGTCCTTCACGGGCTGTCCCTTCGCCCATCAAGTCAAATACTTAGTCGCAGTGATAATGTACCACACTCCTTGAAAGGTTGTAATGTCATATCTGTGTTAAAGGGTAGCTCATCTCTCCACGATGGCCTGCCAGTCCTTTGACACACATCGCATGCCTTGTAGTAAGCTTTTGAATCCTGATGGAGGGTTGGCCACCACAATCCTGCATGTAGAATCTTCTGTGCGGTCTCCCTTCCTGCGTAATGCCCTCCCACAACTCCCCGATGAGCATCTGCAAGGATACTGCACCTTTAAAACTCTAGTACATATTGTCGTAATACTTCATCAGACCCCATTTTGTATAGATGTCTGGCAATGACAGAAAAGTCTATCACGCGCACCACTAACTACTTTTTTTACTGGATGGTGTAGCCTTCCAGGGCAGTTCTTGTCGTTAGGAAGTGTATGATGTCTTCAAAGTGACCATCTATGATGTGCACTACAAAGAACTGCACGTTAGGTAATCCCTCCTCCAAATTAGTGGGATCTTCCCTCGTTTTGATGCATGACAGATGGTCTGGACCCACGTTCAATTGTCTAGGCTTCACAATAACTTCAAAATCATACTCCTAGAACAATAACTACCATATATAGATTCTCCCTCTCAAAACAGGCTTATTGACCAGGTATTTCAATGTAGAACAATCTGTATACATCTCAAAATGTCCACCCAGCAAGTACTCTCTAAACTTCTGGAGCACATATACCATGGCTAGTCCTTTGCACTTGGTGGTGGAATAGTTCTTCTCAGCTTTGGATAACCTCCTGCTTGTGAACACTATAGGATGGTCCAATTGTCCTCCACCGACTTGTATCAATACTACTCCTATTTCTATACATGACACATCTACATGTACATGAAACTCCTTCTTCCAAACTGGGAAGACTAAAATTAGCACGATGAGCATTTTTCCCTTTATCACATCCAATATTTTCTAACAATCCTCGTTCCAACAGAATGTGACATCCTTTTTCAACAGCTTCTCCATAGGCACGGTGATCTGGGCATATCCCTTGATAAACTTCCTATAGTACCCAGTATGTCCCAAGGTTGCATGCAGCTGTTTCACACTCCTCAATGCCTCCAAGTTAAGTATCACTGTGCTCTTCATGAGATCTACCATTAGTCTCTATCTACAAACCACATGACCCAGCAAAGTCCCGAAAGGAATACAACGCATACGTTTCTTCAGATTGAGCGCAATCTGGTATCTTTGATAAGTATCTATCATTAAGCGCAAATTAGACACATGTTGTTTTACTAACCTAAACACAGTCCAGTCATCAAAGTACACCTCTAGAAACTTATGAATGATGTCTTTGAATGTAGCAATGACTACGCATGAAACAATTGCAGGTGCATTCCTATATTTGAAAGGCATTACAGTGTACTACAAACATCCCCATTCAGTCATCTTACTTCTATTTTCAAATGTGATTTTGATCTGATGGTACCCAGAAAACCCATTAGTGAAGGAGTGCGCTTACTGGCGACCTACATTATCCAATACCTCATCAGTGAATGGATTCGGGAAAGGATCATGCACGTAAGTGTCATTCAACTTCCTGAGATCTACGCTTATCCTTATTTCATATTTCTGTGTCTTTTCCTTTACCACCATTGGGCTTACCCAATCAGATTCTTTTACGGGCTCAATGATGCCTACCACGAGCATCTTATCTAACTCTGAAAGGACCTTCTCCTTATAATTCGGATTGAGACGATAAGGTCTTTGCTTAACCGGCTTCGCGTCGAGTTTTAACGTGATCTTCATAACACCCAAGTCCCCTATTATCCCATTTAACTCTGTAAACTTGGTAGGGAATAAATCCTAGTATTCATGGAGTAACTCAGTGACCTTATCTACCATCGTGCCATCCCAGTCATCTCTAATATTCACAAATTTGAGCTTTGACTCTGTACGGATATATACCTGTTTCATTTTCAGTGGCACGGTTATATCAGGATTCTTGATCTGCAGTCCCTTGACATCACGGTGACCCTCAGTTTTAGGGATATTAATCTTTCGTGGGTCCTCGTCTTCTTCTTTAGTAGCCACGTTATAGCATTCTAGTGCATGGCTTAGCTGAGTAGTCCAATCAGGTTGAATCAAATCCAAAGGATCCTGTGGTATCCTAAAGATTGATGTTTTAACTTCTTGTAGTGCTTCATCAATACAGTCAAACCCATCTTCAAAGTTGAATGTCGTTATGAACCTTTCATGCAGAATATCCCATTCGCCTGTGCCATGGCAAAGCTCTACTCCAAGTACCAGTTCATCAGCATGACATCCAAGGTGTGACAAAACAAGTGCGCCCATTCAGGTTGGGGCTTCGCTCCATAGGCCTTAGCCCATTTGGCCAAGTGTGTGTGCGAATCTTCATTCCCGTCATACTTGTCTGTCACTCATACCTTCCGCTTCCCAAAGTGTGTTCTCATCATCCTCCTACACTCGTGCCAATCATTAAAACTACCCTTGTGCATACCACACCATCTCATTGGACGCAGTGCCCAGTCCAAAGCCTAGAAGCACTGCTTCTCTAGTACTTCCCTCTCAAATGCATC
The DNA here is from genome assembly GCA_000404065.3 of Pinus taeda. NCBI lineage: Eukaryota > Viridiplantae > Streptophyta > Pinopsida > Pinales > Pinaceae > Pinus > Pinus taeda. Next base: position 60,266 of record APFE031482698.1, read on the forward strand.
CAAAAACACATCCACATCATTTAAGCCATAATAAGTGGGCATATTTCTTACCTCTGACAACACACAATGCAACGATCGGGTCATCATGTTACAGCTCAGCGTGGTTACTTCATGTAGTCGATTCTACCAGCACTCTAATTCTTCATCTGATTCTGAGTTGCAGGAACTCTCACGATCCCATGTAATTCATCCATCTGCTGACAAATTCACCCAATCTTGGTCTTGCATTGTTATTTTTATATGCAGTCCAAATCGTCATCACTTTCATAATCGCGGATTGGTTCAGTATAGCACGATCCTTCAGCAAGATCTAGGGGTACTATTACGTGAAGAGATTTCTTTTCAAATATCATCTTTTACTTCTTTAGGTTGATTACCCCATTCATGTCAGTAGCCCAATCAATGCCAAGGAGCATAGGGTAGGGATTGTTGTCATCCATAATTTCTATTACTTCAAAGTTAGCCAATGTGCTTGCACTTTCAATATCTACAGTTACACCTTACAGCTGTCCCATGGGGATGTTCTTCTACTGATTTTCCATTGTTAACTAAATTGGAGACAACTGCAACGCGGGTCTCCCCATCCGCTCCCAAGTCTGCTTGGGCAAAACGCTCGCATTTGACCCCAGTTCGAGAATAACTTGATCCATTTCGTATTCTCCTATCTGCGCGGTCAATCTCATCTCACGTCCTATCCTTTCTTTATTCTTACCAATATTCTGTACCACACACAATTCACCCAGAGTGTTTTTAGTGCATCTATTTATAAGTTCCTTGAACCCCTTCACAACCTTGCTACTGCACAACAACTTCATGCAAGTCTCTAGAAAGGTTGTAAGCATAGAAGGGTCTATTTCCTTAACAGGTTTATCCTGGAACCTGAGTTTGAGGCCTTAGCGAAGCTCTTCTTCGCTTCCATGAATGTTTCATATGCGTGCTCCAAATCAAATTCACCCTCCTTGCAGGAGCTTTGCGAACCCATGCGCTGTCTTCAGGCTATTTCCCCTTATCATCGCCCATTGCAATTCCACTTCAAAACACTATATTTACATTCAGATCCTCTTCGCAAGGCTTTGCCCTCATCATCTACAGGTTTTGAGTCGGCTATGGTAGTAGCACCCGTTTGTCGCATATCCTCGCTATCAGTGTAAGACAATCCTCTGTCTCATGATCAAACTGAGTACAATATTTTCACAACAGATGCATTGGGTTAGTGCATTCATGGGCATAATGTCCTGGTCCTCCACAATTGTAACAGATCATCTATCCCTGACCTCTGCCAGGTCCTCCTCCACCTCGGCCTCGTCCGCGCCCCTAAAAGCATGTTTGCGCCATCTTAGTGCTCTAGTCAGGAGGCCACATTTCTGCCTGAACTCTATAGGTAGGTGTTTTTTTCATCATTAATTCATAACTTCAATAGTCGCGCTCATCATGCCCTACCGACCTGTAGAAGTTGCAGAACATTTGTTGCAGTTTTTGTACAAACTTCTGTAGAAAATGTAGTTATCAGTCGTATGTTTCCCTACTACCTGACATATAGTGCACCACAACACAAGCCCCACACTCGGTCTTGCTTGGGCTTCCGGCCTCAAAGGCATTAGTCCTCCTCCTGTAATATAGTTCACAAAGACTGAGCAGTGGTATTTGTCATGCCCCTGACCTTTACATTTTGGGCACCATATCTCATCACGTGCCTCCGGTCGAACTGTTCTGTCTTGCTTCAAACTTTTCATTTCGAGGCAAAGCTTTTGCAACTACGCATGGATCTACTGAACCCCCAGATTTAGATCTTGCATCGGTTTTTCATGCAGTCTTATTGCAATCTCGAAGGCCTCTTCTTGAGTCGTAATCTTTTGTTATGACAGTGAAACCCTTCGGTGAGGTAGGAGCGAAGCCACGAACCACTCGTGGTGCTGTCCATTTGTTAAGTTCATATTAGCTTTGCAGATTTTACACTTCAATCTCTAATCCAATTCCTAAGGTGTCTCACCTAGTTTCATCACGATTTTCTTGAACCCCAAAATCGACTACACCTTGGATTTAGGCCTACTAAACTCTTTATTTAGCGCGGTCTGGATCTCTGCCAACCCAGCATTTGGGTTATCATTAGAGTACTTTATGTACCAAGTTAGCGTGCAATCCTATAAAGCACTAACTAATGTTGCCTTCTTCATGTGGTAGTCTGTGATGCCCTAAGCTTCCCATACAACTTTTACGACAAACCAGAATTGGTCCGGGTGCTCATTTCCCAAACCCTTAAAAAAGGGAAGCTTCACTGAATTTTCCATGTTGAACTGGAGTGGAGGTGGTGGTGGTGTGGGCAAAGCCACAGGTGGCGATGGTGGTGAAGGTGGAGGTGGTAGTCACAAGAACTCTCATTTATCAACTAAACTACACTTCGCGGAGAAGCCTATGCTACTCCCTCTTCGTCACTCAAAGGAGGTGAAATCAGTGGGTTATATTCAGGACCCTTTCTTCCTTCGTTCCTGGAAGTCTTTCCACTTTGTGTAGCTTTGAACATTAAGGTAGCTGCATAACCTATTTTTCGCACAATAACATCGTAATCCAAATGTTTAAATACTTCAAGTACTTACCTCGTGGACCTTTGAAAAAGTTTCTCTCTGCCTCGCTGTAACTGACTGAGGTATTGACCGCGAATTCTATCACAAACCCCCCTCTAATATGATCAAGCCAATGATCGATAGCATGGGCGATCTTATCCTTAGAAGTTTCTAGTCTTTGTGCTAACTCTGGGGTCCAGACAATAGGATTGTCAAGCCTCCACCTTCCTTGGCTATCCGCTAGCTTTGCAATCCACTTGTATAACTCAACTGGAAAGGAACAAAAGAAGATCTCATGGATTTCTGTATATAGGTACTTGTCTAGCCACTGTTCCTTTGTCAGTCGTGGATTTCTATTCTCTTGTGCCATGAATTTATGGATCTTCCTGTCCAACTAGTCTTTGACCTCTTTCATAGTTGGATTCCACTGATACGACATCACACATCTCTCATGTAGACTCTGGTCCTGACAATGGAACCATTTGTTGGCTTTGTGGGCCCTGACCCAAGTTCAATGATAGTCAGCCAAAAAAATCCCTACACTACTGGCCCTTTCAGCATCAACCTGTGGAGCACATACTGAAGTATCACCCGAAGCATTATGGGGGGATGCTAGAACCAAGTCTCCACACCCTAAGATGGTCGTGATGTCGATTTATACCCTCTGCCCCTACTTTTGCGTAGGTCTCTAAGCCTTAGGGCTTTATCAATCTACCCTTTATTCTGCCCTTAAGTACCTCTGTGAAGGCTATGATTGACCTTTACATAGCCCTAACTCATGGTTTACTTTCACGTAGCTATGAGAATGTACTGTATAGGTTCCCATGTTATCTCAAGTGTTTTACTTATCTTACTAATCAATCACATTTAGTGTCGCGTAAACTGATATCTTTACTTGTGTTCAATTAACAGATATAATCACATACATTCACGTATCAAATAAACATTGTAAATTAAATCCAAAACGCGATATAATTATATGCATTAACAAAGACTAAATACACAATAATTTCATAATACTTCTCTTTATTGGTATCTTCCAGTTTAATACAGAATCTTTCTGCCCTGTACACATAGCTGCAAGGGTCTGCGCACTCAGTTGCGGACTTCCACCCTAGGCCTCTGCACACTCAGCTGTAGAGCCTCTACCTATGCTAAGACCCGAAAACACTTAGACTTCTCTACCAAAACTCCAATGCTTAATTCTTCTCCCACTGCCTAGAGCGAGCTTACTTAGCTCTTTTTTATACAATCCCATGGTCTGCGGACCATGTTTAGTTCTTTACAGCCAACTTGACACTTTACAAAATAAGGGTGGACAACCCTTTATGAATCTTGACGTGTTCGTGCTCTGCGACCACAAAATGTGGAGACTTTACAATTTTATTACAAAATTGTCCCAAAAAATGGGCTTTTAGCCCCAAAACTACTCTTGGGGGAACCCATTCCCAACACATTATTCTTAAAAGTCCTGACTATTATCACAATATAAACAGGGTTCATTATTTTCTATTGAATTTAAAATTTGATCCTCTTCATCTGTTTGTGCAATAGTGAAAACTAGTCATATATCATTATCATCATCTATCCATTCTTCATTTTCTACTTCTATCATTGTTTTTGCAGGTGGGTACAATGTAAATTTCTTTGTCGAGCTTCCATCCAAGATAAACATGTCTCCTAATTTACAACTGATAAAAGCATCAGCTATAGCTAACCATGGCCTTCCTAAAATTAATGGATGTCCTCCTAAATTATTCTTGGGTGTTAGAATCATAAAATCAATAGGATATTCCCAAGAATATAAGGATACATATATATCTTCTAACACACCATCAGGTTTAATTATAGATCTATCTACTAATTCTAACAATGTTGGTGTGTATTGAAGATTAGGAAGCTTCAATTTATCCATAGTTTGTTTGCTCATTATATTTATGGCCACTCCTAGATCAATCAGTGTGTTTGGTATTTTAGTTCCAATGATGTGTGATTTCACAATGGGGCTTCCCGGATGTAAATATTTTTGAATTGTAGTCTTCCCCATCATGATATATGAAATTCTCCCAACTAGTTGAATTCTTTTTATTTCTTTTCTTTTTCTTCCTAATCCTTGAGTACTCAATTCCTTAATTTTTTTTGCAAAAATATGTATTTCTTTTATTGCTTGTAATAAATGAATTTTTATATAGATATTTTTCAATTCATCTAACATATCATAATCAGGAAATATGATTTTTTTTTTCTACTCCTTTATCGATTTTCAACCTTTCAGGGAAAGGTGGTCTTGAGATAGATACTGAAGGTTGTTCCATAATAGGAGTATTATTAGAATGTGTAGAATTTTTTTTCTGTTTCAATATTTTCTTTATGAGGAAGGGAAATCTCTTCTTCAGAGTTATTATTATATTTTAGAGAATTCTTTTTTGTTTCCTGAACAACAATTGATGGTTTCTTCCTTTCTAATACTCTACCAGGCCTTAATTGAACATTATTCAGATCTAATGGAGTTATCATATAAGTTTGAGGATTATGCCCTTCTAAGTTGTAAATAGGCTGTGAAATTTCATTGTTTGGATTTGGGAGTGCTTGAACGAATAATTGATTTGGTCTTTGTGGCAATGGCAAATAAAGTTGTGGATTTTCATTTTGAGCTTGAGCTTGAGGTAACTGGTTGGTTTGAGGGAAGTATTGTGGTGGAAAATTTGGATAAGGTGGTGGATATTGTTGATATTGAGAATATCTTCCATAAGGATCTTGCCATCCTTGATTCCAAGATTGTGGTTGAGCCCAAGGCTGCCATGGCATAGGTGGATTCCAATTATTTTGTGAATATTGTGCAAATTGTTGAGGATTAAAACCTTGAGTTTGATATGTTTGAGGATTTTTCCATGGTATTTTGGTAATAAAGTAAAGAGGGTCTACCTGATTTGGGATTCCTTCTTTTGTATCATTATTTTCCACACATATAACACAGGTTTATATGCTTTTTAAATCTAAAGGACATTCTCTTAGAGCATGCTTCTTTCTACACCTAGGACAAAATATAGATAATACAACATTTTCGGCTTTCTACTTGTTTTGTATTTTAAGGGTGTCAATTTTCTAATTGAGACTCCCTAAAATATATGTTTTAAATTTATCAAGAAACCTACCTATTTATGCCCTACTTATTGTCCTAAATACATATTTATTTACTCTTGATAAAAGAGGGTCCATTGGACTTTTCCTTGTTCTTTTTTTACCTCTTAAAATATGTACACATAAATCACAAATATCTACAAATGGTAACTAAGAAATATCTATTTTTCCCATTAGATTGAGAATATCAATTCACTCATATTTAATGGATTTGAGTAAGAGAGCTTTCAAAGTTTCCTCATCCAAATTATTCATTTTTTCCCTTTTGATATTATAAACAAATCTTTCAACAAAATCTTCAAGATTCTCATCTTCTTTTTGTACCATTTTTAAGACTACATCTTTAATTATATGAGGCATACAATAATCCTTGTATTTCTCCAAGAATTCATCTTTCATTTGTGCCCATGTTCTTATAGAATTCGTTCCTAAACTCATAAACCATTTTAACGTTGAATCCTTTAAGGTGGCAGGGAACAATTTTAGTTTTTGAGCATCATGTAGATAATCATATGATATACATAATACTTCAAATTCAAAGAGAAATGTCTCTGGGTATTCACTTCTTATTACATGAAAATTAGGGAGGATAGGAGGCAATATGTTTTTCATTGTTAATGTTGTATCCTCATCAAGGATAGGGAATCCAACAGGTTTTGGATCTCCTCTTCCTCTACCTCGATCACCTCCCCTTCCACCTCCTCTATTTCCTCCTCCTCCTCCTCCTCCAATCCTATTTTTTTCACCATTGACATTGTTTACTTCTCCTTCTCCTTCTTCATCCATGATGGATTCCTCAGAATAAATATCTGGTTCTACAACAGGATTATCTAGCTTTTATTATAGTTCTTCTAGTTCCTCTATCAATGGTTTGAAGTAAGTTTCTTCTTCTGTTGATGAATTTAATGAACCTTTAGATTGGATTTCAAATCTCAAGACTCCAGGAAGACTATATTGGCCTGCTATGGATGGAATTCGAGCTTTTGTGGGTGGTGTGGCACTATGTGGTCATGGTGGAGTGAGTGATGATGTGGGAGTTAAACTTCTTCCTCAACCTACAAACCTACCTCTAGAGTCTCTTTCCCTATGCATATCATGTTTTTATTTGATTATTTTTTTAAGGCTTCTATTTACACTTCCCCGAAACAACGTCAAAATGTTTGGTCAAATTAATATTCTTAAATTGCAAGCATAAATTATCAACCGACATTAGTAAACTTATGAAGTGCAAGTGAACTAATAGAAGCCTTTCCTTTAGTTTGTAAGATGGTGGTTATATTGTTTTGGGATTTTCATTGTTATCTAGGTTCTTATTAGATTAGAGTTAGATTTATACAAATTAATAAGTGGATGTTAAGCTATTGTTAGACTGATCTACTATGTCATACCTATATTAAGTATTCTTCTAAATCATCTTATGTTAATCATTCTACCATTATGAATCTATCCTAAACACCTTGCTACTATAAAACAATGTATTGAAATTCAAATGATTATAAGAGAAAGAAAACGATCCTTCAAAATATGTCTGCAAAGTATATGCAAACTCTAATTCTAAAAAGCATGTAAGTAATCTTCTAATGTTGACTACATAATGTATACAAGTTCTGATTCTAAAAGCATAAAACACTGACTGTAATCAAGCAAAAAGCATTGAAGAGCTAAACCATTAAACGACTATGAATAAATTTAAGCACAAATGAAATAACTAAATGATAAAAGAAATAACGAGATTTAATTGAGTTATAACGAAATGATGAAACAACAAAACGAGGAAACTAAACTAGAACAAAGTGTAATAACATAAAGTGATAAAATGAAATAAACTAAACATCAACTGTCTGCAGGGGCCCTCCTCATACAATAGGTGTAAATCACTCTCACATACACATCGAATAACATAAAGGTAACTTTAATTCAATATGAGAACAAAGGTCTATCTCACAATTCTTCAGAAATTTAAGTATTACTTTCTTCCTTATCCTTTACAGTGGGTACATGTTTATATATGAAATGCATGCTCAATAGTTTGATACTTCTACACCTACATGTCTTTTAATCAATCCTTATTTAAATTCAAAACTTAACAGTAAAAGCATTATCTTGATGATTTTCTATTTGGAAAGCAAATCAGAGTAACATGATGCATTCATACTGTTGATGCTATTGTTTGACCTGTTCCTTTGATTGTGCCACTGTGTAGTTCCTTTAGTGAATTGGCTCGAGCAAATAGGAGGAGATCCATGAGGGGATCAATCCTCAACTACCCATGTTCTTCTTTTCTTCATTAGCGCACCAGAACCTTGCAAACCATGGAGATAGCTACAAATTTGTAAAATAGTTGTAGAATCATGTTAATTTTGTAGCCAATGCAATATTTAACATAACAATAATGCAAATTAACGAATATGAAAAATAAGACACATGAGAGCTTTTACCTTATCAAAATCTATGATTTATTGCTTTTATTAAGTTGATAGCAATGCTGAAAAAGAGGAAAATGGAGGAAAAAGGGTGTTAAATCAAAACAGTTGTGGAACTCTACAATCAAAAAGGCCATTTGTTATTAAACATATCTCCTTGAAACACAAGATAATATTATATATATGGAGACAAATCCTTATCTGCATTAAGCGAAGAGCATGAGTTTGTCACTCTGCCTTCCTTGGGCCCAAATAAGTATCTTCGTCGAATTATATTACCACTAGTGATAAATTCAGGACCTGCTTTAAGTTCACATTCCCTAATGGTCGATTCAATAAAACATATCAGCCTTGTTGAGATGCATGGGGAAGGTGTGCCTTTTAACTTGTTCATTTTTGTTTCATCAAACGTAAGCTCTATTATTCATTTTTTATTTTAATTTGTTTCAAGGAACTTCATGAAATCACTGGTTTCACATGTGCCTATGATGGTATTGGCAGGAAATCATGACATAGAAACTCAAGGGGGAAGCATCTAATTTGCATCTTACAATTTCATATTCATAGTCCCATGTAAGGAACTTGGATCCTACAATATCTCTATTACTCTTTTAAAATAGAAGGAATACACTTGTGTTTCTAGCATCATATACTGAATATAAGAGAACTAGTAATTTATTTAATGTTATATTCCATTGACTTTGTGATAATATTACCATTTGTCGATTCTTAACAGTAGCTTTTATCACTTTTAGGTGAGCAATATAAGTAGTTGAAGAGAGATCTGATGAACGGGGATCAAAGTATTACTCCATGGCTAAATGGCATAGCCCTTGATATAATAGTTACAACAACCATTACCAGGAAGTCGAATGTATGAGTCAAGAGATGGAGGATATGATTTATCTATATGGAGTGGACATTTCTTTTCATTGACATGTAAGGGGCCATTAACGCATGGTCGTGGTCTAATTATTCCAAATTGTTTCTATTTTTCTACTAATTTTGTTTGAAATTTAGTATATATTTATTAAAATTATAGGTTGAGTTGTGTAATGTGCACAATGTAGGTGTTGGAAGAGTTTTATAGCCTTCTAAGTCCATTAATACAATAAAAAAATACATTTTAAATAACCAAAATCACTGGCCAAATTGCAGCAAAGAAAACCCAAAACTTAGAATAGTTTGTCATCATTCTTATTCTCTACCAATATGACAATAATCACATAGAAAATCTATTAGCTTCTCTTATATATTCTCTGAAGCTCCTGAACCTTGTGTATCAAACTATAGGTGAATTCATATGAGAAAAAGATCCAAGTTTAAAAGTATGGGTTGGATCCATGTAGCCCTGTCTATATCACTATTGGGAATGGAGGAAACTGTTATGCAACCAGCTCATAAAATAGAAGAAAAGATAGATCAACGACTTCAAAATCAGCCTCTTCAAGGGGGAAACCTCCTTTACATTACACAAATGAAAAATTCTTGGATGATGCAAATGATAAGATCTCCTTTCTATATATAGGAGTCTAAGGAGTCCCAATACAATCAAAGCCAACATAAAAATAAAATTGTAGGGGCACAACAATAATAGTAGTGGGCTTCTATGGGGCATAATAATAAAACATGGGGACTATATGGGCACAATAATACAATAAGGGGGTTGCACTAATAACATTAAGGGGTTAAACTAGTAGTATATGGACCTAACATGCCCCTGCCATTCAAAAAGTGTTGTCCTCAATGTTTGACTAGTTCTAGATGATTCTGTATAAAATTCTTATCCTCCCATGTTGAATCTTCAACGATTAAGTTCTTCCACTTGATGAGATACTCTAAAATTTATCAATTCTGTAGCTGTCGATTTCTTATTTTTATGAATGGTTCCGGTTCCAATATGATTTTTAATTCCTCATCAAGTTCTGGCAATATTGTTTGAACTTGGTTCTTCTCACCTATAACCTTCTTTAAGCATGAAACATGGAAAACTGGGTGCACTCGAGAAGATATAGGAAGCTCCAATTCGCGTGCCATAGTAAGAATATTTTGTAACACCTTGTATGGACCATAATAATTTGGTGATAATTTGGTATCCTTCTTAGCTTGCTTGAGGGATATTTATTTGTATGGTTGTATTCATAGAAATACCCAGTCACCTACATCAAAACTTCTTTCGCTGCGATGTTGATATGCATGTGTTTCATTCTATTCTGCACCAAATTGAGGTTATCCTTTGAGAGTTTGGGAACTTGTTATTGATGCTCAATGTGATCTTCCACTTCTTGAACCTTAGAAATTTCTTTTAAAGATGATGTGATGGATGGTGGATGATATCCATAAAGTGCCATAAATGGGGTCATTTTTTCTTAAGTATGGAAGGAAGTGTTATACCACCATTCAACAAGAGGAAATCACTTGACCCATTGTGTTTGTTTATCAAATACAAAGCAATGAAGATATCCTTCCAAACATTTGTTCACTATCTTAGTTTTCCCATCAAATTGAGGATGATAGGATGAGCTATGAGGTAACTAAGTACCCAAATATTCCACCTCTTGTACTCCAAAGAAACATTTGGAGCTTTTTGCATATAATTGTTTCTCCTCCAATATTTTGAGCACCCTGTCAACATGTTGAACATGATCCTTCCAAGACTTGTTGTAGATTAGTATATCATAAAACAAAACTAACAAATTTTTTCTAAGGAAGAGTTTGAAAATGGAATTAATCAAACCTTGAAATGTAGGTGTATTGGTAAGGCCAAAAGGCATGACCAAAAATTCATAATGACCCTCATGAGTTCTAAATGTTGTTTTTGGAATGTATTCAGTATTCATTTTGATTTGATGATATCTTGAACGAACATCCAACTTTGTGAAGTAAATTGCTCCATGTAATTCATCCAATAATTCATCAATGACATGAAAAGGAAATATATCTTTAATAGTAAACTTGTTGAGCTCCCTATAATCCGGACACATGTGCCATGATCCATCCTTCTTGTGTACCAATACCACTGGAGTAGAGAAAGAACTTTGAATAGGTTGAATTATATCAACCTCTAGCATTTCTTCAACCATGCATTCAATTTCACTCTTTTGGGCATGTGGATATCTGTAAGGCCTGATATTTGGGGGAACACCTCCTAGAATCAAATGAATAAAATTATCATGATTACAAATAGGTGGGATGCCTTTGGGAGTATCAAATACCTTGTAGTGATTATCCAAAATGTTTTGGAGATCTGGAGAAATAGATGATTTCGATTTGAAAACATCTAGTGAACATAATTTTGCAATTACGCCTTGTTGTTATTTATTTAGCAGCTTTGTCTTGTTGTTAGAGCTGATTATCTTTCCTGGTTTCCCATCGATACCCATTAATTCAACTTCATTTCTTTCCCAAAAAAATTTCTTTAAAATTAAAATCTATTGTACCCAAAGACTGTATCCATTGGACTCCTAGTACAACATTTGCAAAGCATTATACTATTCAAGACATATTCTCCCATGGATAGCTTGATATTATGGCACTTTTTAGAGTAATTTATGCTTCCTCCATTTGCAACCATTACTGGACACTCTGGTGTTGGATATAGGAAGGAATTCAATTCCTTTCCTATCTTATAATGAATAAAATTATGGGTACTAACTGAATCAATCAACATTATTACCTTTTTCTTCTTGATATGCCCTTCTATCTTGAAGTTCGAGGAGTGGTAATTCTTGTCAATACATTACAAGATATGGTCAGATTCATTTCTTCTTTCTCTGGGATTGGTTTCTGGTGTATATCCTCTTCTTTTGACGTTTCTTGTTCCTTTTCTTGCTTCTCTTCCCCATTTATGTAAATTAATTTTTTCTCAACACACTTATGATCTTTAGTGTATTTTCTATCACAATTGTAACAAAGCCCTTTTGCTCCTTTTTCTTCCAATTGTTGTGGTATCAACCTTGTAGGTGGTGAAAGGTTAGGAGAAACAACACTTCCATCTTTATAGTTGTGAGTGGTAGGCTTCCTTGTTGCCATAATTTTTCTTTCCAACCTGAATGCCTTCTCCAATGAATTAGGTCCCCAAAGACAAACCTCATGTTGGATGTTATCCTTTAAAGTCCCTATGAACACATTAATTCTATGCTCATCTGAAATATCTTTTACCGTTATATTCAATTTTTGGAAGTCCTCAATGTGCTCCATCATTGAACCCTTTTGTTTGAGATTTATTAGTTGGATAAAACAAGTGTTGCTTTTTGTATCCTCATTTTGTGCTATCATTTCTTCCATAGAGATTTCCCAAGTGATTTTTTTTTATTGAGAGCAAATCTATCGATACCATACAAACTGATTTGGTTCCAAATATAAAGTTGCAATGAGTGCCTTTTGCGTGTTTTGCACATTATGGAGATCAAAATATTGCTCCATCTGTAGTATCCATGTTAAGGGATCCTTGCCATCAAAATTCATCATATCGATCTTTGGAACATGGTGGGTCTTCAATCCAACGTTAGAGTCTATGAAATCATGATTAACATTTATTTTGTTCTCATCATGAGTTTCCTTTACTACCCTTTCGCCATTAGTAAGAATTTATTGTAGCAACTTTGTCAAATATGTCTTCAAATATTCCATGTTTCCTTTAATTTTTTCTTCTATACCATCAATCTTAGCTTCCACACCCTTTGAATTCCTTCAAACTAATTTTTCAGCCAAACTTATGCAAAACTTTAAAAAAACTACACACTGTTTTTCACTTTGTAGGGGATCTATATTGAACCTATTGTATCTTTGTAATTTCAGATCTCCAAGGTATGAAATTACATCTTGTTGTAGTCCTCTGATTCCTCTCTCTAACTCCACAAGTTTGATCAAGATTGGATTCTCCAAGGAAGCGTTATGCTAAATCTCCCACGCTTACATGATTATAGATTGGTTCAGTAAAGTGAACTTGTACGAAGTTCCATGTGTAATTGTTTTGACCTTAGGACCTCAAACCAATCCAAAGAAAAATACATGTTGTAATCGTTCTGTAACTTATTACGAAATTGAAATCTGATGCCCAAAGAGAAAGTTATGACGATTTTCCCCCGGTCATATGTTTGGGATGTAATTCGGGAGCCTACAAAAATCCTAAATGACTTGTACCATATCACCGAAAATATAGTGAAACAAGATCTGAAATTAGGGTCTGAGCTTTTAATTTCAAAGTATGAACCTTTGTAGAAAAAATATTATAGCAACAAATACCACAATGACCTATTTGCAATGGAATTATGGAGCTTGCAAAAACCCTAACTTCCTCGGATCATATCTCCGAAAATATAGCGAGACAAGATCTGAAATTCAAACCCGAGGTTCAAAATTATTTCAACTCAAATGGGGTTTTGTTTTAACTTCTAAAACTTCATAGAGAAAAAGTTATATAAAAAATTCCACAATGACCTGTTTGGAGTAGCGAAACCCTAGAATCCAAAGCTCTGATACCAAAGGTTATGCAACCAACTCTTAAAATAGAAGAAAAGATAGATCAACAACTTCAAAATCAACCTCTTCGAGGGGGAACCTCCTTTACATTACACAAATGAATGATTCTTGGATGATACAAATGACAAGGCCTCCTTTCTATATATAGGAGTCTACGGGGTCCCAATACAGTCAAAGCCCACATAAAAATAATATTGTAGCGGCACAACAATAACAGTAGCGGGCTTCTATGGGGCATAATAATAAAAAAATGGGGACTATATGGACACAATAATACAATAAGGGGGTTGCACTAATAACAATAAGGGGTTACAATAGTAATATAGGGACCTAACAGAAACATTGAGAGGATTTCCATGCATCATATCGATGAGCCTAGATACTGACCCAATATAACAAAAATGCATCTTGAATATGGACAGGTGTGTCCTTTCACATACACCTCAGGTCTACCAAAGGGAAATCTATGCTAGGACATTCAGCGAGACTGGATTGCTTACAGAGAACCCATCTTTGGTCAAGGAATACTTGAGGTGAGACCTAACATCCACATTAAGATATCCATTCCAAACTTATACTTGGTAAGATAGCCACCAACTTATATTCTACAATTTTCCTTTTTCTTAATAATAGGAGAAACTTATCATGCTCTCCAAATGTCTTTGGATATGTGTTGTGGGTACAAAATTAAACTCACTCCTTATGGACATGGAACCAGAATAAAGATGCATATGGGAATGTAGGCAACCAAATCTATATTGTTAGAGGCCTCTAAAAGCGTTCTCACATTCACAAAGCTAAAGATTGAAAAAATGAAGATGCCTATGTGAATGTCAAACTTATGTGAAGTTATTGTTTAATTTGGTAACACCAAATTTAGAAGGACTTGTAATAAAGCATGCATCAAAGCTATGAAAAATAGGAATAAGGAGGATGATCTAGTTCTCCTAGTGGAAAAATCTAGATGTGTTTCTTAGGGAGCCTATTGTTCTCCAACAACATATTTGTTCATACTTTATGTTGCGCTGATGAGTTGGAATTTTATTATATGCTTACACAATTTTAATATATACAATTTTACCAGATATTTTTACACATTTGTAATATAATTTCAAGTGCAAGTGGCACATAAATATTAGGAAAACTAACTCACATTATACACATAATTATTGATATGAACTAAAGAGACAATGTTGAAGTTGATGTGGAAGGAGTTGGACCTATCACGTTAATTAAGAGTAAATATGACATCATAGTAGACATCCTTGAGACACTTGTGAAGATATAATATCCACCATGTCTAAGGCTCCACTCTCACCATAGATCCAATGAGTAAGAAGTGAAAATGACTTCTAAATTGATCCCTCTCACCTGAATAAGTACAACATCAAGAGGGTTAGTCAGAGGATGATTCGCCTTGACCAGTGGAATTTCATCTACCACTTCGAGTATAATGTGTTATTCCCCTTTTTAACTAAAGAAACCCATACTAGACTTCTCTATATCTAATCCCCCAATACTAAAATTATCCTACTTCTCTTTAATGGTGGGCGATCCCCTTCTAGAGGAAGGTGTTTAAATATTCAAGATGGATATCTTGATGAGAATATTTGTTTAATTAATGAAACATGAAGAACCGATGAAAAAATAAACTCGAACTATATAACATACCCTTAGAAAAGCTAAGAAAGAATAAAATGAAAACCAATGGATGTAGGGGTATTACGAAGATTAAATGGGCACGATGAGGGCCTAGGTTTAGCCAATGAAAGTAAAATAAATAATTACACCAACCTCCCTCTACAATAATTTACTGGCATAAGTGACATATCGAGTGTCATGGAGCGTCACCCCGTAGGAGTACTGATAAATTGATGTAATTCCTATCTATTGTAGGTACTTCTAATGTGTAGTCACCTAGGTAGGTTTCTTATTGAATGGGAACTTAGTTACTACTTCACAATCAAAAGGTTGGGGAAGAAGTCATGGCTTAGGAGTATACATCTGGGAAAAAGACTAAGCTAATATGTCAAAGCTATTGGGAGAGCTAAGATAGATGCATAATACCTAAAGTATATCTAAGTCAAACTAAGGGGGAACCCAAGATGGATAAATGAAACCCTTTTGAATACATGTCAAAGTTGAGGGGAGACCATTTTTTATACATGTAAAAAATTTAGGGGGAGAACCTTTTACATTTTTTCCGAGCCAGTCAAGGTGAGCACGCATCAACTCGTCTTAGAAAATAGTGTGTTCCATGTTGGCTTAAGTGCGTGCCATATTAGATTAAGCCAATATTTGCTAACATGTGCCATGTTATCCTAAGCCAAGATTCAGATAAAATAGCTTAGATAATATTGCTGAGCACATTAAAATGCATCATAGTGTGGATCAAGATAATGAAGAAGTTATAGGAATAAAGAAGTAGGGTCTAAGAGGAGTTTATGTGACTACAAGATGAAGGGCCAAAGTAAAGAAGAAATCTATGGGAGAAGAGCAGAGTAGAGGATTGAGGAGAAAATCATATGAAATTTTGAAGCTTGAGATTGTTGGCTAGTTGAATTGTTTATTAATTAAACAATCAAGTACCACATTAATTGTCAACCTGGGAAAGTATTTTTATTCCAAAGGCTACCGCGTACTGTCTGTACTTAAATTCTAAAAGCATTAAGAGCCGTAGTATACTTAATTCTTATACTAAGTTATCAAAGTGCTGATAAAATAAAAGGAATTAATTAAAATTACAAATCTGGAAAGCAAGGAGATGGATGCTCTGTTGGCAGAGGATCGGGACCCTATCCTCCAGGTGAGGAAGTTCAGCACCTGCCCCTGGAATCAGATTGCTAACACACACTGCACTCAGATTCACCAGTGAAATACACTTGCATAACTTCAAATAAATTAATAAAACAGAGTGCTAGCAAAACAGAATTACAAGAGGTAATGCTTCAGAATCCAAACAGAGTATCTGTAGAAAGAAACTATCACACACTTACACACTCGACAGCAAAGTAAATGGGTGAATCTTGTGAGGAAGGTGGGCCCAGTCCCTCTCACAAGATTCCCTAGAACACGGAGAATAGCTTAAATACTCAAAACGTTCTTCTATTCATCTGTCAAAAGATTCAAATACAATAAAGTTCAAACTTGCTGATATTCTCACAAATTTCTCTTACAGACCATCCTCTCTTGACTAATGTAGATGTCTCCTCTTTATAGAGGAGACATCTATTACAATAGATTGTTACAGTTCATTCAGTTAACCCGTTTAATAAAAAATAAGAATTACAGAAATGCTGTTGCAACAGTATGATAATATATTCTTTGTTTAGGTTCTAGCTGTTACACAGCTAGTAACCATCTTCGACCATCTTCTTTGGAATTCACACATTCCCTCGCTGTTTCCCCATACTATTCTGGTTTTGAGTCCTGGTAACTGTGTTTTACCCGCTTTGGACAGCTGCTTGATCAGCCACGTCAGCGTTCCTCAGATAGTTGCCATTGTTGTTGTCCCCAGCTGATGCAAAATATCCGCTTTAGATGGTTTCTGTTGCTGACTGTAGCAACTGCGTAGTTGCTGCTTCTGGTGTTGCAGCAACTGCGTAGTTGCTGTTTCTGGTGTTACAGCAACTATAGGTTATAATTCCTATGGGCTTAAGACAATTACTTAGCAATTTAGTCAGCTTTCCAAAGATAAATACAAAGGTACTTACGAATATGCAGTGA
>APFE031482705.1:17623-45679 GCA_000404065.3 Pinus taeda
GTTGTGTTGGTGGGCCACCACCCCGCCACCCCCAAACCCACATACATAAAAAAGTAAAAATTGTTTGGGCCGACGAGCCATCACCGCCGCCGGTTGTGTTGGTGGGCCACCACCCCGCCACCCCCAAACCCACATACATAAAAAAGTAAAAATTGTTTGGGCCGACGAGCCATCACCCCCGCCGGCCCTTTTGCAACCTTATCAAAAAATATATATGTATTGGCTCGGGCCTACTCCAATCGTCATCGCCCAAACCTTAATCATATTAAAACACATGTATTAATGGGGGTGGGCACGAGCCACCTCCGGTGGACCCGGCCCACACCTTGATACCCCTTAACATATGCCGTAACAAAATACGGGACCAGCAGGGGTCAAACCCGCCCAGCCCATGTGGTTGGCCCCTAAGCGGGCGGCTCCAAAAGTCAATGCACATTAATACAAGCCATACGATGTACCATACGGCCCAACTAACACCAAATAAACGCGCCACCATACACGCCAAAACAATTAAGTGTATGTGCAGGAGATAGGGGTGGGCTACCAAATGCGGACCCGACCCCCCATTAATATGTCATCTTGGTTTTTTAAAAATTATATATGGAGGGGCGGAATTTGATCCCCCGACCCCTCCTCAACAATTTTTTAAATTTACCATTATGCCATAATCGAACTCCTTGCTTAATCCACCTTTGAAATATATTTAACCCTCATTTGCATGGATTTCAAGATAGATGGAGGAACCAAGAGCGGGCACGGATTTTGAGACAGGTGGATGCTATGCACGTTGTTTGAGGCAACATTATGTAGGAGGGGTAAAATTTCATTTTGTCGGGCGTTGACAAATTTTATATGGTTTCAACACTTCTCATCACCACGAATGCGATGGAATTGTCCGTGTCTCCATCAGAGTTCTGCATTTTTCAGTCATTTTCAGGATGAAGGTGGAACCATGATTGTTGCAAAAATAGGGAGCGGAACCATGATCCTTGCAATTTTCCTGAGGAGGTAATTTTTCTCCATGTCGGAATATAGTCAAGTTTATAGTCGGTTTTCATGGTTTTCCACAGGGATTGCAACGGCGAAGTCAGATTTGCCTTTGGAGTTGCAGATTTCCAGTCCAGCCATGGAGCAGAATCTTTGAGGAATCTAGCGGGAATCTAAAAGATTCCTTAAGCCCTAGATTCTCAACTTCTCATAATTCAAAAATTGAACAGTCGATTTTGCACTATTCGATGTCATAAATTTGATAGTGCATTTAGATTTCTCATTTTCTCATTCTATTATTTAGCGACTTTTGTAAGTGGAATGCAAGTGTCAACATTGATGTGCGAGCAACCATTTCCATGCGATTGATGTCGTGAGATTGATGGTCCAAACAAATTCAACAGTTTGACATCCGCTTCTTCAGATGGCCCTTGGTTGTGAGGTAAATGCAGTGTTCATGTACTTCTTTTTCTATGCATTGCATTGCACAGGTCCTTGATTGATGTTTGATGTGGGATCCTATTTCTTACTCATTTTTATGATTCCTGCTTCATGTGATGTGGAATCGTCTATGTCATGTACTTGTTGTCATGATTAATCATGTTGTGTTTTGAGATCCCTTTGTTGTATGTTGATGGGATACTCATGTGTCACCATGCATGTTTTCGTTGAGATCCCTTTTATGCCATGTTGGCGGGATGCTCATCATGCATGAGTTTTGTGTCATACTGATAGGAGTCTTTTGATTGAGAGTTCTTGTAGTGGAACATCTCTTAGAGCCACTCCTGCGTGAGGGAATTTTCCTTGTACGATAGCGACGTCATCTCTTATGTACATCATCACTATTGACAGCACTTAATGCAGTATCCTACACCATCTTGACACCGGGGCTTGGAGACGTAGTCCCTCCTGAACAAACTCAATTATCAAAGTCTTGAGTTTTTATGTTGCTGATGATTGACATGTTCCTCTTCTTTACAACATACACATGTATTCATTAATGTTCTTTTAAAAATGCAATTTAACACATCACGAACGTAAAAGGTCTTGGAAGGGTCCATCATCACACCCGGACCTGGATCAAGTGGCATCAGAGCGGTCTTTGCGTTCATGTGATAGAGGATGAAAGAGCAATGTAAGAGACCATGCTCAACATTTCCAAAAGGGTGGGAATAATGTATGAAACTCTACAGAAAGAGATAGAGGAAAAGGAGCGATTGCAGCTTCGTTTCAAGCCACGGAAGAGGCCCTAGAAGAACTGAAGCACAATAACCAAAGTCTTCAAATAGAGAACGCTGAATTGAAGACGCTTCTACATGAAGAGAAAGAGGAGAAACATAATCTGCTACGACAGTTGCAAGCAAAGGATGAGGCCTTGGAAAAGCTGCAGCATGACCCATGTGAGGTAAAAAGTAGTTCTCTGAATTCATGTATGTGTCCTGATGATGATTTTTATGTTTTTTAAAATCATTCCACAGGAATTGGCTCCAAACTATTGAAGAAAATGGGGTATGAAGGAAAAGGCTTGGGCATTAATGGTTAAGGCATTGTCAACCCCATCAAAGTAGAAGAATTACCTTGTTAGGTAGGACTTGGGTATGTTAGAAACGAAGTCGGGGAATGCTTTGAGACAGCTAGCGAATCGCCAACAACAGATGATGAGAAGCCATCATCAGTTCTTTCCAAATCGATAGAGGAGGTAAAAGATGTTGATTTCCTTTCGGTTTCATCGTCACATAGTATGATTTCTGTTGGAGACGTGGAGATCCCAATTATAGGGACAAACATGAGGCTCCTTACCAGGACGAGGCACGAGGAGGAAAAAGAACTTGGTGTTAATAATGAATACTTAACTCAACCATTGGAGCTTGTGCAGAGACCTCAATTTGCAGGCTCGAGATACACTGAAGGAGAATGCTCAAAGGTGTCAAATTCTTTCGAGACATCGTCAAAATCGTTGAGGAAAGAGAATGATGGGAACACATCCCCATCATCCCATGGTAGTGCCCATTGCAGGGAGAGAGCTGAGGCAAGCTCTTATCGCCATGCTGACATTAGAGATGACAAGGAAAGGTATAACCACTTTCGACATTCAAATTTTCCTTTCGATTATGATCATGTCATTAATAATGAACGAAGAACATGGCCTCGAAAAACATGTACCTTTTGTGGATTACATAACCATGCATTTTCTAAGTTTTGGAAAAGAATGGTAGCACACAAAGGAATGAGGCATGAAAGACCCCCTCAACAAAAGGTAAAGAAACATGTTAGGCAGATCTGGAGGAAGAAAACCTATTGCAGTCATTGTGACAAAAGTGGCCATCAAAGAGCCACATGTTGGAGGCTCCATCCAGAGCAGTGCCTTAAAGACAAAGCGTCAATGTATGAACCAGGTGAAGCAGTTGTTCGACAAGCAAAACCACCACAAGGAGGCGACCCATTCACCTTGATAAGTGAAAAAAGGTTTCTATACATGTTATCATTTCATGTTCGTGCTTTTGTAAATCATTGTTGATTTTAAAATGTAAAAGTGATGATGTGTTTTCCATCACTTGTTAAGCAACAATGATGTCTGGTCTTATTTTGAGTTGCATGATAAACTGTGAAAATGATGTTGTGTTTACATCACTTGTCAAAACAAAAATAGTGTTTGGCCTTATCTTTGTAAATCATGTGTTGCAGTGATGACGTGTTTTCCATCACTTGTTGAAGCAACAATGATAAGTTGGCCTTGTTTTTGTAGTTGGGGTATTTTCTCCATTTCGATGTAAACTTGACCACTGAGTATGTGGTATAAGCTCGTGGCAAGTGTGGGATGCTTTGGTAATTAGTTGGTCATGAAAGTCAAGCATGTAATTTGCAAAACAATGTACTATAGGTTGCAGAGGTGGCAGGTGTTGGCTCATCGCCTAAGGCTCCGAAGAACAAAGGTGAAGGAGATGGAAGAGAGACCTTTCAGGATGCTTGTGATGCAGACAAGGTATAGAGAAGTTGTAGATTATTTTTCATGCTTTTGGAGGACCAAAATCTCCTCAGTGGGGAGGATTGATTGAGGTGGCTCTAGACACATGCAGAAGTCTAGGAGGACTTAAGAAGGGTAAAAAATAAATGTTTGGATTATGCTCGAACCAAGTTCATGTTAAAGATCTTGTCGTTGTGATTGCAGTGGTGTGAATGGTTCATCAATCCGAGTCCGGATGAGGAAGATAGAGGAAATCAAAGTTTTGGTCAAAGTTGGGATGTGGGCCAGGTTTAAGTGTCCTACAATTTGACCGACCCCAACGCATGAAACCTAGCTCCCGAAATCAATAGAAATTACGGCCTCGTTAATTTTCCCAATGACCCTTATTTTCTAAAGATTTTGAAACATCCCCTATATATATATTATATATATATATATATATTATATATATTGTATGTATGTTATGTATATTGTATATGTATGATATGTATATATGTATATTATATGTATATATATCTCTATATGTATATTATATATATATATATATATTATATATATATATATATATATATATATATACATTAAAGAAGATATTATATATATATATATATTATATATATATAATATATATAGATATATATATATAGTACTATATATATGTTGTGGTGGTAGGCGGGTTTTGGGGTGGCGGGGGGTGGTGGGCCTACCACCACAACATATTATATAATATATATATATATATATATTATATATATATATATATATATATCTATATATGTTGTGGTGGTAGGCCACCACCCCCGCCACCCCAAAACCCACATACATAAAAAATTAAAATTTGTTTGGGGTGACGGGCCATCACCCTCGGCAACCCTCCTGCAAACTTACCAAAAAAATATAGGTATTGGCTCAGGCGTACTCCAACCGTCATTGACCAAACCTTAATCATATTAAAACATATGTATTAATGGGGATGGGCACGGGCCACCTCTGGTGTTCCCGGCCCACACCCTGAAACCCCTTAGCATACGCCATAACAAAATACGGGACTGACGGGGGTCAAACCCACCCGACCCACATGGACGACCCCCAAGCGGGTGGCCCCAAAAGTCAATGCACATTAATACAAGCCATACGATGTACCATACGACCCAACTAACACCAAATGAATGCGCCACCATACACACCAAAACAATTAAGTGTATGTGTGGGAGATATGGGGGCGGGCCACCCAATGTGGACCAGACCCTCCATTAATATGTCATTTTGGTTTTTTAAAAATTATATATGGAGGGGCGGGATTTGATCCCCCGACCCCTCCTCAACAATTTTCTAAATTTACCATTATGCCATAACTGAACTCCTTGGTTAATCCACCTTGCAAAAATATTTAAACCTCATTTGCATGGATTTTGAGATAGATGGAGGAACTAGGAGCGGGCATGGATTTTTAAACAGGAGGAGGCTGTGCACGCAGTTCAAGGCAGCTTTATGCAGGAGGGGTGAAATTTCATTTTGTCAGATCTTGACAAATTTTATATGGTTTCAGCACTTCTTGTCGCCACGAATGAAATGGCACTGTCCATGTCCCCATCAAAGTTCTGCATTTTTTAATCATTTTCAGGATGAAGGTGGAACCATGATTGCTATAAAACAGGGAGCGAAACCATGATCCTTGCAATTTTCCCGAGGAGGTAATTTTTCTCCATGTCAGAATATAGTCAAGTTTATAGTCATTTTTCATGGTTTTCCGTAGGGATCACAATGGCGAAGTCAGATTTGCCTTTGAAGTTGCAGATTTCTAGTCCACCCATGGAGGAGAATCTTTTAGAAATCTAGGGGGAATCTAAAAGATTCCTTGAGCCCCAGATTCTCAACTTCTCATAATTCAAAAATTGGACAGTCGATTTTGCACTATTCGACGTCATAAATCTGATGGTACATTCAGATTTCTCATTTGCTCATTCTATTCCTCAGCCACTTCTCTAAGTGGAATGCAGGTGTGAGCATTCATGTGTGAGCAACCATTTCCATGCGATTAGTGTTGTGAGATCGATGATCCAAACAGCTTCAACAGTTTGACGTCCGCTTCTTCAGATGGCCCTTGGTTGTGAGGTATATGCAGTGTTCATGTACTTCTTTTTCTATGCATTGTGTTGCACAGGTCCTTGATTGATGTTGGATGTGGGATCCTATTTCTTACTCATTTTTATGATTCCTGCTTGATGTGACGCGAAATCCTCTATGTGATGTACTTGTTGTCATGATTCATCATGTTGTGTTTTGAGATCCCTTTGTTGTATATTGATGGGATACTCATGTGTCACTATGCATGTTTTCTTTGAGATCCCTTTTATGCCATGTTGGTGGGATGCTCATCATGCATGAGTTTTGTGTCATACTGATAGGAGTCTTTTGACTGAGAGTTCCTGTAGTGGAACATCTCTTGGAGCCACTCTTGCGTGAGGGAATTTTCCTTGTATGATAGCCACGTCATCTCTTATGTAAATTATCACTATTGACAACACTTAATGCAGTGGCCTACACCATCTTGACACCGGGGCCCGGAGATGTAGTCCCTCCTAGACAAACTCCGTTATCAACGTCTTAATTTTTTATGTTGCTGATGATTGACATGTTCCTCTTCTTTACAACATACACATGTATTCATTAATGTTCTTTTAAAAATGCAATTTAACACATCACGAAAGTAAAAGGTCTTGGAAGGATCCTACGTCATACCCGCACCTGGATCAAGTGGCATCAAAGCGTCTTTGCGTTGATGTGAATTGCAGCGTGAACAATGGAATGTGCAGCGACAGAGGATGAAAGAGCGATGTACGAGAACATGCTTAACATTTCCAAAAGGGTGGGAATAATGTATGAAACTCTACAGATAGAGACAAATGAAAAGGAGTGATTGTAGCTTCAGTTGCAAGCCACGGAAGAGGCCCTGGAAGAATTGAAGCACAATAACCAAAGTCTTCAAACAGAGAATGCTGAATCGAAGACGCTTCTACATGAAGAGAAAGAGGAGAAACATAGTATGCTACGACAGCTGCAAGCAAAGGACGAGGCCTTGGAAAAGTTGCAGCATGACCCATGTGAGGTAAAAAGTAGTTCTTTGAATTCATGTATGTGTCCTGATGATGATTTCACTATTTTTGAAAATCATACCACAGGAATTGGCTCCAAACTGTTGAAGAAAATGGGGTATGAAGGAAAAGGCTTGGGCATTAATGGTCAAGGCATTGTCAACCCCATAAAAGTAGAAGAATTACCCTATTAGGCAGGACTTGGGTATGTTAGAAAGGAAGTTGGGGAATGCGTTGAGATAGCTAGCGAATCACCAACAACAGATGACGAGAAGCCATCATTAGTTCTTTCCAAATCGACAGAGAAGGCAAAAGATGTTGATTTCCTTTCAGGTTCGTCATCACATAATATGATTTATGTTGGAGATGTGGAGATCCCAATTATAGGGACAAACGTGAGGCTCCTTACCAGGACGAGGCACGAGGAGGAAAAAGAACTTAGTGTTAATAACCAATACTTATTTCAACCATTGGAGGTTGTGAAGAGACCTCAATTTGTAGGCTCGAGATACATTGAAGGAGAATGCTCAAAGGTGTCAAATTCCTCCAAGACATCATCACAATCGTCGAGGAAAGAGAATGATGGGAACACATCCCCATGATCCCATGGCAGTGCCCATTGCAGGGAGAGAGCTGAGGCAAGCTCTCATCACCATGCTAACATCAAAGACGACAAGGTAAGGTATAACCAATTTTGACATTCAAATTTTCCTTTCGATTATGATCATGTCATTAATAATGAATGAAGAACATGACATCGAAAAACATGTACCTTTTGTGGATTACATAACCATACATTTTCTAAGTGTTGGAAAAGAATGGCAACACACAAAGGAATGAGGTGTGAAAGACCCCCTCAAAAAAAGGTAAAGAAACATGTTAAGCAGATGTGGAGGAAGAAAACCTATTACAGTCATTGCGACAGAAGTGGCCATCAAAGAGCCACATGTTGGAGGCTCCATCTAGAGCAGTGCCTTAAAGACAAAGTGTCAGTGTATGAACCACGTGAAGCAGTTGTTCGACAAGAAAAACCACCACAAGGAGGCGACCCATTCACCTTGATAAGTGAAAAATGGTTTCTAGATATGTTTTTGTTTCAGGGTCGTGCTTTTGTAAATCATTTGTTGCATTTTAAAATGTAAAAGTGATGATGTGTTTTTCATCACTTGTTAAGCAACAATGATGTCTGGTCTTATTTTGAGTTGCATGATAAAATATGAAAGTGATGTTGTGTTTCCATCACTTGTTAAAACAAAAATAGTGTCTGGCCTTATCTTTGTAAATCATGTGTTGCAATGATGATGTGTTTTCCATCACTTGTCGAAGCAACAATGATAAGTTGGCCTTGTTTTCGTAGTTGGGGTATTATTTCCATTTCGATGTAAACTTGACCACTGAGTATGTGGTATAAGCTCATGGCAAGTGTGCGATGCTTGGGTCATTACTTGGTCATGAAAGTCAAGCATGTAATTTGCAAAACAATGTACTACAGGTTGTAGAGGTGGCAGGTGTTCACTCATCGCTTAATGCTCCGAAGAACAAAGGTGAAGGAGATGGAAGAGAGACCTTTCAGGATGCTTGTGATGCAGATAAGGTATAGAGAAGTTGTAGATTATTTTTCATGCTTTTGGAGGACCAAAAGCTCCTCAATGGGGAGGATTGATCCAGGTGGCTCCAGGCACATGCAGAGGTCTAGGAGGACCCATGAAGGGAAAAAAATAAATGTTTGGATTATGATTGAACCAAATTCATGTTAAAGATCTTGTCATCGTGATCGCAGTGGTGTGAACGGTTCATCAATCCAAGTCTGGATGAGGAAGATAGAGGCAATCAAAGTTTTTGTCAAAGTTGGGCTATGGGCCAGGTTTAAGTGTCCTACAATTTGATCGACCCCGAGGCATGAAACCTAGCTTACGAAATCGATTGAAATTGTGACCTCATTAATTTACCCAATGACCCTTATTTTATAAAGATTTTGGAAACTCCCCTGCCACCCCCAAACCCACATACATAAAAAATTAAAATTTGTTTGGGCCGATGAGCCATCACCCCTACCAGCCCTCCTGCAACCTTACGAAAAAAATATATGTATTGGCTCGAGCCTACTCCAACCGTCATCGCCCAAACCTTAATCATATTAAAACATATGTATTAATGGGGGTGCGCATGGGCCACCACCATTGGACCCGTCCCACACCCTGATACCCCTTCACATACACCATAACAAAATACGGGACCAACATGGGTCGAACTCGCCCGGCCCATGTGGCCGGCCCCAAAGCGGGCGGCCCCAGAAGTCAATGCACATTAATACAAGCCATACGAAGTACCATACAACCCAACCAACACCAAATGAATGTGCCACCATACGCACCAAAACAATTAAGTGTATGTGCAAGAGATATGGGGGCAGGCCGCCCAATGCAGACCCGACCCCCCATTAATATGTCATTTTGGTTTTTTTTAAATTATATATGGAGGGGCGGGATTTGATTCCCCGACCCCTCCTCAACGATTTTCTAAATTTACCATTATGCCATAACCGAACTCCTTGGTTAATCCACCTTGGAAAAATATTTAACCCTCATTTGCACGGATTTCGAGATAGATGGAAGAACCAGGAGCGGGCATGGATTTGGAGACAGGAGGAGGCTATGCACACAGTTTGAGGCAACATTATGCAGGAGGGGTGAAATTTCATTTTGTCAGATCTTGACAAATTTTATATGGTTTCAGCACTTCTTGTCGCCATGAACGAAATGGCATTGTCCATGTCTCCATCAGAGTTCTACATTTTTTTGTCATTTTCAGGATGAAGGTGGAACCATGATTGCTACAAAAATAGGGAGCGGAACCATGATCCTTGCAATTTTCTCGAGGAGGTAATTTTTCTCCATGTCGGAATATAGTCAAGTTTAAATTTGTTTTTCATGGTTTTCCGCAGGGATCGCAATAGTGAAGTCAAATTCACCTTTGGAGTTGCAGATTTCCAGTCCACCCATGGAGGAGAATCTTTGAGGAATCTAGGGGGAATCTAAAAGATTCCTTGAGCCCCAGATTCTCAACTTCTCAGAATTCAAAAATTGGACAGTCGATTTTGCACTATTCAACGTCATAAATCTGATGGTACATTTAGATTTCTCATTTTCTCATTCTATTCTTCAACCACTTTTCTAAGTGGAATGTAAGTGTCAGTATTCATGTGCGAGCAACCATTTCCTTGTGATTGATGCCGTGAGATCGATGGTCCAAACAGCTTCAGCAGTTTGACATCCGCTTCTTCATATGGCCCTTGGTTGTGAGGTATATGCAGTTTTCATGTACTTCTTTTGCTATGCATTGTGCTGCACAAGTCCTTGATTGATGTTTGATGTGGGATCCTATTTCTTACTCATTTTTATGATTCCTGCTTGATGTGATGCAGAATCCTCTATGTGATGTACTTGTTGTCATGATTCATCATGTTGTGTTTTGAGATCCCTTTGTTGTATATTGATGGGATACTCATGTGGCACCATGCATGTGTTCTTTGAGATCCCTTTTATGCCATCTTAGCAGGATGCTCATCATGCATGAGTTTTTTGTCACACTGATAGGAGTCTTTTGACTGAGATTTCCTGCAGTGGAACATCTCTTGGAGCCACTCCTACTTGAGGGCATTTTCCTTGTATGATAGCAACGTCATCTCTTATGTACATCATCACTATTGACAACACTTAATGTAGCGGCCTACACCATCTTGACACCAGGGCCTGGAGACTTAGTCCCTCCTGGACGAACTCCGTTATCAACGTCTTGAGTTTTTATGTTGCTGATGATTGACATGTTCCTCTTCTTTACAACATACAGATGTATTCATTAATGTTATTTTAAAAATGAAATTTAACACATCACGAAAGTAAAAGGTCTTGGAAGGGTCCTTCATCACACCCGGACCTGGATCAATGAGTGGTGTCCTTTGTTGTTCTATCTAAGGAACTTACCTTGTAAATTCCTACATTGTATTAGAGCTATTTGAGGGCCGCATCCTTTGGTGATCCAAATTCGAAGCTGATACAAGTGCATGCGACTGTTGCTTCCTAGATCTATTTTTTCTGGCTACTTTCCGATCAAGAGGACTGCTCTATTGTGTTAGGAGCATCTGTTCCAGTGAGGAACCCCTTTCGTTTCACATGAAAAGGTTTCTGGTAGCCATAGCTATGTCATTTTTAAGATCTACAGGTATACAGTCTTTATTTGCAGTTTTAGTTATTCATCTCTCTGTTTATTTCGGTTTATTTAGGTCTCTGTTTTTTTATTACTGGATCTATACCTTACATTTCTACATATGCTCTTTGCCCTGCGATTCTATGCGATCTAGGCAAATCAGAAACAATAAGGAAGGATTTTCTCATGCGTATGCTATTTTCCACCGTGCCTTAGTGTGATCTCAAAAAATCAGAAACATTGAGGAAAATATTGAGTTTCTAACGAAAGCTAACTTCAAACCATAAGGTTTGGTTTTTTTTGCATGTCCGTGTTGGGTTTTGTGGTTTTTTGTTTTGCAGGAAAAAAATCTTTTTCAAGTAAACACGCACCCCAAAGTTTCAGTGACTAAAAAAAAACCCCCCCACTTCCTCTTTCCAAAAATTACTAACCTTTTAAACTAACTCACTTGGTCCAAAGTTACTTTATGAGAATAGAGGTCTTGGGTTCAAGTATTTATTGTTGTTAAGTTATTTTTTCAAAAAGCACATGTAACTTATCTTTTAAATTTACTTTATGTAAAAGTGTTCTCACCCATTATAAAAAGTGAGTCACTCATAATTCTAAATTCTCTTTATCTTTTATTTAAGTTAAAATTTAGTGAGTAGCTCATAAAGTACCATTGTAAAAGTGACTTTCACTTCTTTATAAAATTGGTTCACATAAAATCTTTTTTAAAGTGAGCTAATTAGATTAAGTTTGGAAAATAGGTTTTTTTTTTTAAATATAACATTATCATTCACTTCCGCACATTCACGCACTTCGTCAACATCTTTCAACAACTTTTCTTCAAAAAGTCATAACGTCTTCATCCGAAAGTCGTTTTCAGAGCCCTTTTTTTTTAATCGGCCTAATTTTTCGATATCTTTCCATTGGAACACTTAGTTTCAGCATCTATATCTTCATTTTCTATTAAATTGGAAAGTCCATGCCAAGTTATTCTTGACAACACCAACTACTTCCAATGGTGGTCCTACATTGTGGATTTACTTAGAAGTAAAGGTATTTACAGAATAGCCTCAGGCCAAGAAACTAAACCTAAAGATGAAGATAAGATAACCAAATGGGAAAATAGGCAAGATCAAGCACTTGGGTTAATAGGGATGTCTATTTCTCCAGACCTTAGATTCCATATCGTAGAACTTGATACCCCTAATGAAGCAATGAAACAACTCACTAAATTTTTTGGAATTAAAAATGAAATTAAAGCCCATCAAATCGAAAATGAGTTGCTTACATTGGACCCCAATAATGTTTCTTCCATTGAAGATTTTTTTCCAAGTTCAAGACCCTTAGACTTCTCTTGGAATGTGTTAAGGTTAAGAAAGAAGATGGTAGCCTTATATATTCCATTCTTACTAAATTGGGACCAGCCTACTCTATGTTTGTTTCCACCTTCCATTCTACTAGAGAAGCCTTTATTTATTAAGGACAAGACTACAAGTCCCCCTCTTTTGATGCCTTTTGTGATTCTTTAATAAGAGAACAAGAAAAACTCTTACATCTTGGTCTTCTTAATCTTGGAAAATCTTCTAAGAAAGTCTTAGTTGCCCAAAATCAACCGAATTCAAAGAATCCTAAGAAGTAGTATCCTAAAAAGGATGGTCCTATACCAAACAAGGGTCGTAAGCACTTCCAGTCTCAAAATGAAAATCAATTCAACAAAATGATAAGGAAAATAAAAATAAAGGGAAGAAGACTGATAGAAATTGCAACTTTTGTAATTGAGATGACCACTTAGAATCCAAATGCTTTAAGAAGATGGAAGCCTTGGAAGCAGCAATGAAGAAGCATAACATCCATTTGGAGCACTCTTCAAGTTCATCTTCACCTTCAGGAATAACACTTTTTGCATGTGGTTGTCAAGCATCTCGGTCTGGTTATGCACTAAATGTATCTTCTTCCTCTCATTCTCATGAGTGGCTCATTGATTTTGGAGCTTCTTATCGCATGGCCAAAAACAAAGCCGTGTTTTCTTCTTTAAATTATTGTAACACCAAAAATATATATGTTGGTGATGATATATCTCTTAGTGTTGTGGGGAATGGAATTGTTCATCTAGACAATGGTCAATTTAATGATGTATTATGTGTTCCAACCTTATCCTACAACCTTCTATTTGTATATCAGATAACGCATTCAGGTGAAGGTAAAACCGTTGAATTTTCACCTCACGATGTTGTAATTAAGGACCTAAGAGATCCTAAACAGATTTTAGCTACTGGCATTACTAATGATTCTACAAGGTTGTCTAGGTTTAATAACTTTGGGTCATCAAGTCTTCCCTTAGTATTTGTTGCTAATAAGGATGAAGTGAGCAAACTTTGGCATGAGAGATTTGGTCACTTAAACTATGCTCCCTTCAAAATCTATGTAAAGAAAATATGGTGACAAGTCTTCCTATGGTATCTTACAGAGATGGTGTTTGTTCTGGATGTGTACTTGGAAAACATCATCGAGATAGTTTTGAAAAACGTGCCTCTTGGCATGCCTCAGCCCCTTTACAACTTGTGCATAGTGATTTATGTGGTCCACTTCTAATTGTTTCATTCTCCGGCTACAAGTATTTCTTAACTTTCATTGATTCTTTCTCCAGATGCACTTGGGTATACTTATTAAAACTCAAGAGTGAAGTATTTAACATGTTCTTGGCCTTTAAGGTCTTTGTCGAAAAATAATTTGGACATCAAATTATTAAGCTAAGATCTGATAATGGTAGAGAATATGTTAACAACAAATTCATCAACTTTTTCACTAAGCATGGAATTCAAATGAAACATATTGTTCCATATACTCCACAACAAAATGGTGTAGTTGAAAGGAAGAATTGCACCTTAAAGCAAATGGATAATTGTATGCTTCAATCTAAAGGACTTAGTCTTAATTTTTGGGCGGAAGCAATTAACTGTGCAAATTACATAGTAAATCACACTCCTACTAAGGTTTTAAACAATATCACTCCAGAAGAAGCATGGAGATCAATTAAACCAGATGTAAGTCACCTTCATGTTTTTGGAAGTGGGGCATGGGACCATATTCCACATAAGAAACATAAAGCTTTAGAACCTAGGAGTGAAAAAGTGTATTTTTGTTGGATATTCTGAAGATGTCAAAGGATATAGACTTATTCCACTTAAGTCCAAAAATGTTATCATTAGAAGAGATGTAAAGTTTGTTTAAAATATATCCGCCTACGAGCCTAGTTCTGCGAATGTGCCACCTCTCTCTATCTCTTCTACTTCTGAAAATATTTCTTCTTCAAATGATGACAGCGAGGATGACAATCCCCCCCCACCTTCTCAAGATCCTCCTTCAGCTCCTCAGCTTCAAAAATGGGTCTGTGCTACTCGGGATCCAGCAGGTGCTCTTGCAGGTGATCCTACAGATCAATGACATACATGTTATCAGTTCGATAGAGCCTCTTCTTTACTAGCTCAAGCTTCAACGAATTATGATCCTGACACCTTTGCAGAAGCTTCAGGCCATCTAGATTGGGACACAACTATGAATGAAGAATATCGTTCATTATTAGCAAATGATACATGGGATCTTGTTCCTCTTCCAAAGGGATGAAAAAATGTTAGATGCAAATGGGTTTACAAAACCAAGTATGGACCAAATGGAAAATTTGATAAACATAAAGCTCATCTTGTTGCTAAGGGTTTTTCACAAGTTGAAGGCATTGACTATACTGAAACCTTCTCCCATGTTGCCAAAATGAACTCTATCTGCTTTGTTCTTTCCCTTGCGGCCTCTTTCAAATGGGAAGTCCATCAGATGGATGTTAATCTGCCTTTTTACATGGGGACTTGATTGAATAAATCTATATGGAACAACCTCCTGGGTTTATAAAAATAGCCTCCAGTCTTGTATGTCAGCTTAAGAAATCCCTTTATGGTCTCAAGCAAGCCCCTAGGGCTTGGTATGCCAAAATGGATAGCTTTCTTTTAGATACTGGCTTTTCTAGGTGTCATTCTGATAATACTGTCTAAACCAAGAAAGTGGGTAAGTTTCTTATCATTCTTGTTCTTTATGTTGATGATCTTATCCTTACTGGTAGTGATCCCAACCTTATAAACCATGTGAAGTCCAGCCTTAAAAAGTAGTTTGAAATGACAAACTTAGGATGCTTGCATTATTTTCTTGGTCTTCAAGTCTTGCAATCCAAGGAAGGTATCTCCATTTTCCAGTCCAAGTATGATTGTGATCTTCTATGCCACTTTCAGTTGGAATATTGTAAGCCATCCCCTTGTCCCTTTCATTTTGGAGCTAAACTTTCAGCCACTTGTACTTCCCCTGAAGTTGATGGTACTTTATACCGTCAGCTTGTACGAAGACTTTTGTATTTAACCCATACCCGTCCCGACCTTTCATTTTTTGTTGTCCTTATTGCTCGGTTTATGCAAAACCCACATGAAAGTCATTGGAAAGAAAATAAAAGAATGCTTTGTTATGTTAGAGGTACAATTCAGTTTGGGATTCATTACAGTGTAGAAGAATCTCCTCTATTGGTTGGTTTCACTGATTCTGATTGGGCTGGTGACCCTAATGCTCTGAAGTCTACTGTAGGTGTCTACACTCTTGGTTCTAGACCTATTACATGGGCTTGCAAGAAACAAAGTGTAATTTCTCTTTCTTCAACAGAAGCAGAGTATCGTGGCACCATAGAAGCTAGTAAGGAAGCCCCATGGCTTTGTTAGATCCTGCCACAGTTTGTCTTTCAGCAACATCATCTGACTACACTTTGGTGTAATAATCAAAGTGTCATTCAACTATGGAAAGATCTAGTCCAACATCAGTGCAACAAACACATTGAACTACACATGCACTTCATCAAAAAGCTCATTCATGACCATGTTCTTCAAGTGAAATATTGTTCAACTAATGATCAAGTTGAAGACATCTTTACAGAGGCTGTCACAGAGGCGAAGTTTACTAAACTTTGATTTATGGTTGGAGTTTAGGAAGTTGTCACTAAGGGGGGATAGGTTCTAATGACTCCTTCCTTCTCCTATTGTGTCATACTTGTACATCCTTCAATCCTATCCCAATTTGTTCTTAAGGGGGGATGTTAGGATATTCCGACACATAGGAAATAGTTAAGTATAACTTGGTCTAGTGTAGAGTTAGGTAAAGTGTGTTTCTTTACTATGTACATTTGTGACTTAAAATCTGACAGTCATGATATTAGACATGAAGTGATCTGATGGTTCATTTCTCCTTGGTATTATCGACACTTGATCCATGGCTTAACATCTGATTGGTCCATGATATCTATTTAAAGAGCATGGAGGGTCAATTGTAGGGTGATCGTTCATGAGAGAAGCTTATGTAAATTTTCTTTATTTTATTAATAAATGCCTGAAGTGGTTGCGTTGGCTCAGGCTGTGGATTGTTTCCCTTTTTGAGGGTTTTAACCACGTCAATAATATTGATGTATTGATCTATGATCTGTTTGTGAGCGGTGTCCTTTGGTGTTCTATCTGAGGAACTTACCCTGTAAATTCCTACATCTTTATGGATAAAATAATATTTTCATTGACTATTTATTATTATTATTATTAATTTTTTTAAATGTTATATCTCAATTTCATATTAAGCATTGAAGGAATTATAAATGCTCCCCCGTACCCTTAATTAAAAAGTATATACTAAAATATTTTAAGCATATTGAAATATTTCATTAATAATCTACATTCAAATTTATTTGTCACTAATATTTTTAAAAACTACATATCTACTTCATATTAAGAATTGAATAAAGTACACATCTAGTCACAATGGAAAGTGAAAATATAAGTGTTTTATATATATATATATATATATATTATATATAATATATATATATATATATATAAATAATATAATATATATATATATATAATTATATATATAATTATTATATATATATATAAGCCTTTTAAATATCACATGTCACCTCAACACAAAATGAAGTACACATCTCCTTGACACTAAACTCTAATGTCAATATTATTTTTAAATGTTAGGTGTTAGTAATGCAAGAATTACTAACAATGGTCTCTTATCAAAGAGCTTCATGTTTCATGTTTCTTAACATATCAAGAGCTTGATGAATGTAACAATGCCTTTCATAGATTACAATCATGGTATTGTAAGCCAGCAAGTCTGGGGAAAAACCACGTCTTTCCAACTCTAAAAAGGCATCCTTTCTCTCCTTTAAGAAATCATACTTGTTGTATACAAGAACAATTTTTTTCAGGAGTATACAACTGGGATAAATTACTCCTGAATGTATATTTCTCAAGGGCCTTCTATTGGGTGCAACCCAACTTGGCCTAGATTTTGGCAAATACTCCACATTTTGTGGGGTGGAGCATGAAGTGGACCACATAGTGGAGAATTTTGGATATACCGCGCAGTGTTGTAATGGATTCAGGGTGGGTCGAACCCCCTCCTTTTGTAAAAATGTGTGATTTTTGGAAGCGATCAATGGGTTTTGGGGCCACAGTTGCTTGTTTTAGGGAGTCCATGGTATTTTGATGAAGTAACCCTTCGATGTAATAATATATATAGGGTAAAATAATAAGAAGAGAGGCATCAAATCAATCTTTGATTCAGGTCAGTGTTATGGGTGAGTTATTTTGATTTGTACATTGGTAGCAAAACCGAGGCTCTGCAGCTGAGTGCACAGAGGCTTGAGTCTACAATTGAGTGCACAAACACCCTGTAACTTAGTGTGTAGGCCAATAACTGTTTATTGTTCAAATATTAATTATATTAAGAAACAGTTCTTGTATTAATGTTTTGATGTGTATATTTTCTTATTATCTGGTTTAAAGTAGCAATTATTACAGTTGTGTTTTGCTTCAGCATAGCGATGGTTTATGGAATTATATGGTATGTTTAAGTGATTAATATAATGCGGCGAAGTGATTTATAAATACTAAGAATACGAAAACACAATAATACTGCATCCCCTAGTCCTTCAAGGTTGCAGAAACCTGCATCTGCATCCTCCCGCAGTCACTTCGAGTGAGACTGCGATCTGCTTGCAGGTCGTTTCCGAAAGGGCCAATGACTAAGGGTTTTATTGGTGCACAGTAAAGATTGAACCTGGGTCAACCCAAACCAAGCCAACAAATGGTTTTGTTGTCAAGACTAGGATATGTTTGAGGGATATGTGGATGTGGTACCCATCGAAGAAATAGATTCAAGACTAGATAGACCTGAAAGAGAGAGAATTTGTGGATCAAGAAAACAAAAACCCTTGTTCGACATCTGAAGCTTGGTTACAAAATTATATTTTTACAGATCAATATGATATTTTCTTTGCTTCTTTTCTTATTGAGTTGTACGAATGGATATCAAGGTTGACTAAAAGAAAGAGCTGTTTTAAGGGTGAAGAACCTATGATGTGGACTCCTTAATTGATACAACGACTCAAAAGCACTAATGATAGGATTTCAAGGGATGTCGATTTCTGTATTGATACCATCTTGGGAGGATTCATTATTGAGTTTGTGGTAGACTCGATTGTGTCCTACAACGAAGAGGAACAATGATTCTTCAAAGGACCACAAGGTAAGTATTTAAAATCTCTAAAACTTTGGATTAAGATGCTTCTATGTGAAAAGAGAGTTTTACAGATGCAATCAGATTGCTAGTTTACTTATGTTTAAAAGAAGAGAGAATAAAACTGGACAAGGGATTGGAGTAATGCAAATTGCAAAGAGATATAGAATAGATACCAGAAATATATCTCATGGAGAAGACCCGAAGACCTTTGTAGAGACTGATTATAGTCCTCTTTTGAGTGAATATGAAAGTGAAAGAGAAGAAAACCACATTGATAACCCCAAGGTAACTTTGAGTATTAACCATCCCAGCCTGAAAGTTCATAGAAGCCAGAATCCAATAATACCCAAGGTGTTTTTGGCTTCCCCCCTTCCCCTACCCTCCATCCTACCCCTACCCCTACCCCTACTCATCCCCCTCCCCCTCCAAGTATGGCTAATGATATTAAGCTATTCATTTTCAAAGGAACTGGATTGGAGGATCCAGAACAATTTTGTTTTTTATGTGAAGTTGTATGGACAACGAAGTATATCAACAATGAGAATATAAAGAAAGCATAGCTCCTTACGATGCTTTGAGATAGAGAATTGACATGGTATATGAAATATTCAAATAATAAAAATAAAATGTTTACATATATTAAAACAACATTGATAAGAGAGTTTAGGAAATCGAATTCTTAGTCGCGATGCATCATTGAGTTGAAAGAGATCAAAGAGAAACCTATTGAGTCTATTTTGGAGTTTGATCAGAGATTTAAGGTGTTATTGGATCAAGTAAGCTTCGACATAGCTCCGACGAACATAAAGAATGGTTTATAGCTATTGTGCTACCACATATTAGATTGCCATTGATGCAACAAAATATAGGAACTCAAGCCGAAGCTCTAGATATTGCGATGAAATTTGAATCTTCGCCTATAGGAGATACTAATGAAGGCATGCAACAGATTCAAAATCAGCTGGAGAACCTAACCCTACAGATATAAAACATCAAGAAAAGCAAAGAATTTAGAGAAGAAGTATTGTGTACAAAGTGAGATCGAAGGGCCATTTTAAAGAACAATGCCCTATCTTTAGGGGTTACATGGTTGGTGGAGCACCGAATCCCTTGAATGTAGGATCCATACTATGGTGTGAATTATGTAAGACTAGAGGCAAACATCATTCAAAATATTATTACTTGTTACAAAAATATGTATAGACTCCAAGGAATCTATATTGCAAATTCTGTAAATCAGTAGGACACGATGAGAATAATTGTCAGGCTTACGAACTAATGATGGAGCACAATGTTGACGCTTATAGAATACAAGAAGAAGAGAATAGACATGAGGACCATAGAAAACAGGGTGGTTGAAAAGTTTACTAAGGAAGAGGTGGGGTGGTGGATCTGGTCGAGGATGTGGACAAATCATTTGTTATAATTGCAACCAGCTAGGTCATTTTTGGAGAGACTGCCAAATGCCCACAACGACATGTAAGTACTTTAAATATTTTGACCATGTAATTGAAGAATGTCTTTTACTTATGGCAAATATGTCAGAAAAAGGAATCAAAAGTAGACATAGAACATTCAAATGATGACTGCTGAAAGGAGGACTGACGAACCTCAAATTAGTATTGTCACTAAAAGTGGAGTTGCAACCGGTAGTGATAAAGCGGATGAAAAGAAAGACTCAGAAGGTACATGGGTCAAAAAGACTGTTGAGAAAGTTCTTATTTTTTATATTAAAAAAGAAAAATAAGTATTTATGGAAGCAAAGCAAAGTTTTATGGATGTTGGAGCTTCGATCTATAGTGCATAGCCAAAGCCCGATCAGAAAAGTAATTGTGACATGTCATTAGCTTCGTTACAGAATCGAGCTCCGACACTAGACCAAGATTCAACAAATCAAGTAGGTATTTTAAATTCTTTTCTACAGAATTGTATCAAATTATTAAGAGATCAAAAGGTCGTATAAGGGATTCAGGAGTTGATATATTCTTATGCATCCAAAGAAACATTGCTAAGTGAGATTCGCTCAGTCAATAATTTTCATCGATAGAATGGAACCGAAAGAGAGATGAGGCTTAGTGCACAGATAGGAGTGTATGAGATGGATCAAATTATTTTGGATTTGGGATTTGATGCTAATTTCTTGACGAAGCAGACATGAGAATTAATGGGTAAGTTGAAGCTACAGTGGTCACCTATTCATTTAAGGATGGAAAATCAGCAAAAGATCTTCCCTTTGGGAAGACTACTAGGTATCTACTGTAGTGGATACAACCACCTCCAAAATTTTTCCTTAGCCTCATTTTGGAGCCTCCCTACCAACTTTTCACAGCAACTTGTCTTGCTTCATCAAGTTCACAAGCTTTAGTGTTTTTCTTGCACAAACGCAGCCTGTCAATCACAGCTCGATGCATTCCCCTCATAGGCTGATCACCCGGACTTGTTCCAGCTACAGGCTGAGCAGCTCCCCTAAGAAATTGCACAATTCTGGAGAGAAACCAACCTTCCCTCCAAAAATTGTGCAATCCTGACTGGTAGCCTGCTGGGCTCTAGAATTACGCAATTCTGGCAGTCAACGCTCACAGTGAAAATTGCGCAAATTTCCCCAGCAGGGTTGCTCAGCACAGAATTTGTGCAAATATGGGCAGAAGTTAGCTTCTCTACCTAGAAATTGCATAAATCTCCTGGGAAACTAGCCCAGCTCCTGGCTAGAAATGCACATTTTCTCCCAACAGTCGAATAGCCTCTTGCATGTGCAGCTGAGTTGACCGGTTCCCTCTGGGACCGAGCAAAACAGACTTGCATGCATGGGCTAATTCTCTCAAGGAAACATGCAAAGGCATACCTTGTTTCAGGGATCTATTTTTAGCTGTCGGAGGTTACATGTAAGGATAATTTCATAAACCTCGCACCAAGTGTCGCTTTCCCTAGATTTGTGGCATGCATGTCACAACCTCGATGTTATCAAAACTCATCAAGTAGACGTTTCAAATCTCATTCCTCACATCAACCTTGCAGCTCTAACATCCCGCATCACATCTAGGAGTCCACAACACACTCAACTTAGATGTTTTGGGTAAGTCCTCTTTCCATGACTTGTGTTGCATTTCTGGTGCTTTTTTGTTTCACTTCGTATGAATGTTGTCTGCTTGATTTCAAGGACCACTTGCTGTCATTTTGATATATTCTAGCTTGTACTAGAACCATTTTAGTTTTCATCAACATCTTACTGCTGTCACATGCATGAAACTATTTTTCACGAACGGTCATTGATTTAGCAACTTGACTCACCTACATGCATGTTGTTCCATTTTCTAAATCTGTCATTCACCGTTTTCATGCATGATCATTCACTTATTCTTACACTCAGTATCACCATGCATTCACACTCACATTCATGTTCAGTTGCTTGTCGACGAGTCTGGAAAACCTTGGCTCAGACTCTGCCTTCACTAAGACATCATTGTGCAATTCGGAGAAGGAAGGCGCTGTCTTCCTCTCCAGAAATGCACGTTTATTCCCAGTGACTGTCTTCCATGACTTTTTTTCACATCTTTGAGGGACAGTGACTACTGGCCCATAAATTTGCACAATGCAGTCATTGAGCTTGCCGCCATTGCCAGCTGAGATTGTGCATTGTGCAATTCCAGTAGTCAGCAGCCAGATTGGACTGTGCATTGTGTAGTTCCAGTAGTCATTCAGTCTCCGAGAGACCTAGGCTATGTGTTGCGCAATCTTGGAAGTTAGTCTCTCGACCTCCCGGAAGAAATTGCGCAACCTTCATAATCAGTCACACAGGTATGTTGCAAGTTAGTTCTCAAGTTCATTTTGGTTTTCGACGGACAGATTACTTGCCATGAGTGTTGCCATGTCTCCAGGTATAGCAGGTGTGCATCTGCCTCTTAGCAGTGTAGGTACAATGGTTTCCAAGAGAGCAGAGTCGAAGACACCGTTCAGAGCACACCTGGAGATGCAGTCAATCAAATGTCTATGAGCTTGCCTACTCACGAAGATATGAAGTTGTTTGTAGACGAGGACATCAAGATATGACAGAAGCAACATCACAGTGAGCAACATCATGAACAACAGGTTGTTGATAACATGGAGGCGGAACAAAGTTGTGAGCTCAAGAAAATCCACATATGATGAAAGAAACTTTGGAGACCCAGGCTATGAGGTGATGATGCGAAATGAAGATCGTGTGAAGATAGGGAATGGAACAAAGAAGGAGTTGCAAGTCTTGAAGTAGTAACTCAAGGAAGAACATGAAGCTGTACAAATAGATGAATGAGTTGCGACAAGAACATGAATAACAGTGGGCCCAACATGCACTCGTGGATGAAATTGTGCTCGTACAAGTTATAGATCTATCCCAACAACTGGGACAGAGCAAACATGGTGAGAAGTGTGGTTTATCTCATGCAAGGGATTCATGTCATTGTGCACACGCATGCGATCCAACCTATTTAGCACACTCACTAAGGCGAAGACAAGAAGCAAGTCCAACTGGACCTGAACATGTACTTCGGAAAGTTGATGCGCATGACCACCAACACACACTTGAAGATGGCTTTCTCAAGCTGTGTTGTCTCACATGAGTACATGTACATTGTAATGTAATGTCATGTCAAGTGTAAGTCAAGTGTCAATAGTTGGATGTAACAGTCATAGAGTAGGTGAAGAGTCATGAGGGTAGTTGAACTATCATAAATGGGAATGTCAAGGGTCACCCCACCCTTTGCTATAAATAGTCCCTCATAACTCATTGTAAGGGCTTTTGGTCAGCCAATCTTCTGATAAGACTATCTTGGAGAGAGCTTGGATAATACTATAACGCGCCTTGGCTTCTCCACTGCACGGAACATGTACATCTCTTTGGAGGATCAGGTGAATGTGGTTGTAACATTCCATTGTTGGGGCTAGCAAGTTTACATGGATGTATTGTATGAATGGAACTTACACTTCTTTATATAATAAGAGCCAACATGTTTTCATGCATATGTTGTTATTGTAGTTGGATTGTTCCAGTTGCTATAACAAAGTATGTTGTTCAACTTACATAGTTGTGTATGAACTATTTTGTATGCAATTATATGAATCTTGTTGCAGATGTGCTATTGGTTTAGCCATCACTTTGGATTATCAACTGACTTGCTTTCCAGCTTGTGAGGCATCTTCGCTTGTGTGTTCCCTTCCCATCTGAGTACTGTTATAGTTTTCCAAGGGTGCACTCATCTCAACCCACTTGTGTTAGAACCTCTCATGCACATTCCTTGACTCACTGCAGTGGTCACACCCTTGCTACCAACAGAGTTATCTTACTTGCCTCTGTGTGAAATCGCGGTCAAGGCATTACCATACAACCCATTGCTAGGGCTCCTACACCAAATGGTTTGAGGTCTAATTGGGATTTCTTACCGAGGAGATCCACTTGACATGTTGGCAAGTCCAACATAGTAAAACATTTTGGCACTAGAAGGAGGGCCTGATGACAAGTTGTGTCCTCTCATCTAGTTTTGAACCTTTTCATACCTTTCATGGATTCTTGCACTCTTCTCCCTCCGCAATGTTTTTCGAATCATGAAGATGTCTCCATCATGAGGGAGTTTTTTGATCTCTTGTCCACTTACAGATATGATGGTGAAGGCGAAGTGGCCTGCCCTGAGTACTTACATGCCTTTCTTTCCATGCTTCATGAGGAAGATGGGTGTTCTGATGAATAGGCCAGCTTGTTACTTGCACACACACTTCACGAATCTCCATGTCGATGGCTACTCAACCTACAGGTGGACAGCATGCACTCACTTGAGCACTTCTAGGATCTCATTGAAGACAATTTCTATCATTTTGATCCAGACCATCTTGACCAAAAACTGTTACAGCAACAGAAGGCTCCACATGAATCGGTTATGGATTTTTGGAAATGATTCCGTGACTTGTAGTTTCAAGCTCCGAGAAGCCAAATAAAATTTGCCTATCTTTGGGACCAGTTCAAGTATTGCCTTAAGAAAGTTTTCTTGTCCCAAGAAGAAGCTTGAGATCAACATTCTTCAGTGAGGGTGCTACGTAATCTCATGTGGATGCGGTCACTATTTCAACTAACTATCCGCTTTTCGCTCATTCAACAACTCCACCACTGCCAAGTGATGTTGAGGATCATGCTCACACACCTTTTCAGCTTTCACATTCTCCCAACATCACTTCACTCAATTTTTGTGTAGATTTGGTTGTAATTCCTTCGAGTTCTCATATGCATTATGTTCTACAACCTCCGTCTTCACACTTGAGTGTTCCTTTGGATGATACTGTCTTGTGTTCATCCATTCTAGACTCTTCACTTGTTGTGAATGAGAAAAAAGCCTCTGATGGAGTTGGTGTTGCACAACCAACATGCGATGTCATTCATGAAGAGTATCAATGGGAGCTTGAGCATCAACACTCAGTGAAGGATGACTCCCTTCTGTTCAAGCCCCTATGTTCTTTCCTAACATCTTTGGTGAACATGCCATCCATGATTTTGTATGTGTGTCTTCATCCATGGATGTACCCATTGTTGATCACTCGCAGGACTTTGCAGATGTTGGTCCATCATTTGACAACGGAGAGGATAATTTATTTATTGAAAATCCACTTGATCTTTCATCTATATTTTCCAGAAACACAGAGGATCAGTTTGTTCGCTTTTCATATACCCCTCTATTTGATTCATCTGATCATGAGGATGCCTTTGAAATCATTGATTTTTCTGATCGTAAAAGTCGTGATCCATTTAATCCCATATTTGATCACGATCATGACTATCGTAGTTGATCTTTCAAAGCCACCAGTCTATGATGATCTATCTGATGATTAAGTTGAAACACCCAAGACTGTCGAGGCACTTCAGCCTGAGCTGATGGTTATGTCAGGCCCTCATTCTCTTGGGGTTAGTCTCACTTCCAATCATGAAACTGTTCAATCACCCAAGGCTCCTCATCACTCATCTGTATGCATTCAAGATCCATCTCACACATAGACCACACTTCCTCCACTCGAACTACACGATCCCATCGTTCATGCATTGGAGGAATCTTACACTACAAGCATTTGTTCATGATGTAATTTGTATTTGTTTCTTTTCTTTGCTTGCATGTCACGGTCAAGAGTGTGCTTATGCTTCAAAGTTGCACGCAGTGTCACACAACACCTGTTAGGTCACTATAATACTAGTGATGCCCCCATTACTATTTTATTGTATCCCTTATTAATATTGTTGTGCCCCTATTGTCCCCATATTGTTATTACTGTGCCCCATAGAATCCCTCTATTGTTATTTTTGTGCCTTTATATTATTATTGTTAGGTCCAGCTGGTTATATTGTGACCCTTAACTCCTATTTATACAAAGGAGGTTTTGTCATTTGTATCATCCAAGAATTGTTCATTTGTGTAATGTAAAGGAGGTTGTCCCCTCAAAGAGGCTGAATTCTAAGGCGTTCAATTATCTTTTCTATATTTTTGTGAGTTGGTTTCATAACATTTGGAATCAGAGCTTTGGATTCTAGGGTTTCTTTTCTCTAAATAGGTCATCATGGAATTTTCGCTATAACTTTATTTCTATGACGTTTCAGAAGCGAAACAAAAAAACCATTTGAGAAAAAATTGTACTGAACCTCCGGTCTGAACTTCAGAGTTTTTATCACTATATTTGCAGAGATATTGTCTGAGGAAGTTGGCCTTTTTGTAGAGTATTGAATTACATTCCAAACAAGTAACCTTGGGAAAATCGTCATAAATTTTGTTTCGAGCATCAGATTGAAAGTTCGTAAGAAGTTGCAGAAAGAGAATGGACTGTAGTTCCATGTATATAGTTTTCAGACACTAAGGTCAAAATAGTGACACGTGGCACCTCATACAATTTTTCTCTTCTGGAAAGGTGTATAATCAGGTCATCTTGGGAGATTGTGCATAACTCTGCCTTGGAGAATATAAATTCAATTAGACTGGTGGCATTGGAAAGAGGACATAGAGGGATACTATAGGTCACAATTTCAGAACTGGATGATCTGAAATTACAGAGATACATCAGATTCAATATCAGGCTCCTACAAAGTGAAAAAAGGTGTGTATTTTTTTTTTTTATTTTTGCATAAGCTTGGTTTGAAAAATTAGTTTGAAGGAATTCAAAAGGCATAGTAAAGAATTATTATTGGTAATTGATGCCCCGAGGAAAGAAAATGCAAACACCTAGTAAGCAACCTGAAATTTCTAGCATGACTCATGAAGAAGAGGAAGAAATGCAACATGATATATCAAAATTACAAGACCAAGTGCAACAAATGTCACTTGCACAAAAAGTAACAAAATCTAGATGGATGCCATGGAAGCTAAGATGAATGGCATGGACGTTAAAATGGGTGGCATGGATGATAAGATGGAAGAAGTGAAGATAAATTTGAATA
This sequence comes from Pinus taeda, assembly GCA_000404065.3. Taxonomy (NCBI): domain Eukaryota; kingdom Viridiplantae; phylum Streptophyta; class Pinopsida; order Pinales; family Pinaceae; genus Pinus; species Pinus taeda. The sequence goes on from APFE031482705.1 coordinate 44,910, forward strand.
AGTTGCTACAAGAAATGGTCACTAATGGTGAAACGGTAGTAAAGGAAACTCATGATGAGAACAAAAGAAATGTTAATCATGATTTCATAGACTCTAATGTTGGATCGAAGACCCACCATATTCCAAAAATCGATATGAGGAAGTTTGATGGCAAGGATCCCGCAACATAGATATTACAAATGGAGCAATTTTTCGATCTCAATAATGTGCAAAACACACAAAAGGTACGTATTGCAACTTTATATTTGGAACCAAATCAGTTTGTATGGTATCAATGGCTTTGCTCTTGTCAACAATTTATCACTTAGGCAATTTTTACAGAAGAATTGATGGCACATTATGAGGATACAAAAAGCAACACTTTTTTTAGCCAATTGATAAGTCTCAAACAAAAGGGTTCAATAATGGAGCACAATAAGGAGTTCCAAAAATTGAACATAAGGGTAAAAGATATTCCAGAGGAGCATAGGATTGATGTGTTCATAGGGTCTTAAAAGATAACATCCAACATGAGGTTTGCCTTTGGGAACCAGATTCATTGGAGAAGGCATTCAGGTTGGCAAGAAAAATGGAAAGCAAAATTATGGCAACAAGGAAGCCTACCACTCACACTCATAAAGATGGAAGTGTTGTTGCCCCTAGCCATCCACAACCTACAAGGTTGACACCACAACAATTGGAAGAAAAAAGAGCAAAAGGGCTTTGTTACAGTTGTGATAGCAAATACACTAAAGGTCATAAGTGTGCTGAGAAGAAATTATTCTACCATA
>APFE031482705.1:52841-79081 GCA_000404065.3 Pinus taeda
CTTTTTTCCAAACATGTATGTTAGTATATTACAGTTTAATGAATATGTTTTCTTATTATCATATATGGTTTCATACTTTCACAAAACATTCGCCAAGACTTCACAATGTTTTATTATTCAGTAAAAGATTTGCCAAGATCTTACAAGATTTTATAATTCAGTGAAAGATTTTCCATCACTATACAAGACAATATAATATGGTGAGAGATTTGCCAAAAAAATTATATATACATATTATATTATTGATAAAATCGCCTCCCATTTTTCCTATGCATCATGAGGATTAGACCATTTATTATACATATAAATTAGGGTGGTTTTTAAAATTTTCCCCGCTCACAAGTAAATTTTATTTCTAAAGAAATTGGGATTAGCAACTACACCTCACAAGAAACCATACCCATTAGGATGGTCTAATGATAAAGCACAACTACAAGTGACTAGACAATGCAAACTCAAGTTTTCTTTTGGGTCAGCATTTGTATATGAGGTTGAGTTAGACATAATTCCTTTGGATATATGTGTAATTGTTTTAGGAAGTCCTTACTTGTATCATAGAAAAGCCATTTTCTATAGAGCTAAGAACAAGTATCTACTTGTTAAAAACGGAATCAAATACTTTGTAAGAGCTCACAAGCTCAAGAATAATTATACTCTTGTAAATTCCAGACAGATGAAAAGAATGATAAACTCATGCAAACAATTCTTACTGATGGTTGTAAAGGAAAAGAAACCTGATAAAACCAATGTATTTGAGGGTTGTAATGCTAAACAAAAAGCTGATTTAGAAAAGGTTGTTTTAGAGTATGATATCTTGTTTCAAGAACCTAAAGGTGTGCCACCCAAAAAGGAAATAGTGCATGATATTATTTTGCAACAAGATGCTCCATTTCCTAACATTGGAATGTACAGGTTGTGCGCTTTAGAGAATGCTGAAATCAAGAAACAGGTGCAGGAGTTGCTCGAGAAAGGGATCATCAAACCTAGCACATCACCATGTGGGTCACCAATCGTTTTGGTGAGAAAGAAAGATGGCTCATGGAGAATGTGCATTGATTACTGAGCACTGAATAGATAACAATAAAAAATCGTTATCCCCTTCCTCGCATAGATGATCTTTTAGATCAATTGAAAGAAGCTGTTTATTTCTCCAAGCTAGACTTGCACAGTGGATACCATCAGGTCAGAGTTGCAGAACAAGATGCATGGAAAACTACTTTCAAAACAAAGCAGGGATTGTATGAGTGGCTGGTTATGCCTTTTGGCTTAACTAATGCTCCTACTACTTTCATGAGATTAATGAATGATGTGCTCAGACCTTTTCTTGATGATTTTGTTATTGTGTAACTGGATGACATTCTGATTTTTAGCAAAATGTGGGAAGAACACTTAAAGCATGTTAAGTAGACACTAGATGTTTTGAAAAGGGAAAAACTTCATGTTAAACTCTCAAAATGTGAATTTGGCAAAACATCTCTGAATTATTTGGGTCATATAGTAGGGGGTGGTGAATTGAAGATAGATCCCTCTAAGGTGGTAATCATTATGAATTGGCCTAAACCCAAATCCGCTACAGAAGTTAGAAGCTTCTTAGGAGCAGAAAAATATTGGAGGAAGTTCATTTCTAACTTTTCCTTAATTGCAACTCCCTTACACGCTTTAACAGGATTGAACAAGGTGTTTCAGTGGGGAGGCAAACAGTAGAAGGCCTTTGACACCTTGAAAGAAAAGATTAGTACAACACCTGTACTAGCACTGCCTCATCTTCAAAGACCATTTGAGATCCAAACAGATGCCAGTGACTATACCATGGGAGCAATGTTGACACAACCCCGTAAACCCATATGTTATCATTCTGATACTTTTAATCATGCAGTAGTTAACTATCCTACATATGACAAAGAATTGTATGCATTAGTACATAGTGTGAAAAAGTGGAAACATTACAATGGGCAAAGAGATAGTAATACATATTGATCATCAACCACTTCAACATCTACACTCCCAAACTAAGTTGTAGAAATCAAGACACTATAGATGGATGGGTTTTCTAAAACAGTTTCATTTAGTCATCAGATATAAAAAGGGCTTGCATAATAAAGTTGCAAACATGTTATCTAGACCCATTATAAATGAATCTACTATACTTAAGCATAATTATGTGCTACATGAAAGCTACGTTGAACAATATGCTCAAGATATATACTTTAAGGATGTATATGCAACTTTGAGTCAAGGCAAACGAGTAGAAGAATTAGACTATCATGTAAAGGACCTGTTATCACTCAGGTTGTTCCCTAGCTCCAGAAGGGAATACGGCCGAGGTAACCACTAACCAATCTTTTAGCTGTAGATCCTAGCCAATCTGCAACCAGAGAGGGCTCTCTCTTTGTGATTTTAGATTTGTTTGATTATATGTTAGGCTCGTTATGAAGCACAAGTTTTGTTTGGTGTTTGGAAGATGACATTCAGTAGAACAAAGCAGTAACTTGAGAGAAGTTCAGACCATTGGGTTGATGGAGTCTAATGGAAATAAACCTTGGGTATGGTTTCTTTGGCAATAGGAAAATTGCAGAGCAAGATAATTAAACACAAAACAAGATTCAAGCTGAAATAGGATGAAATGGAGTCAAGGAATGAAAGACAATTAAGAATCTTTCATTATGTTAACAAAGGGAAATTTTGTAAACATTATCAGGGAGCAATTAAGATTTCCTTGATGATATTTAGAGTGGAAGAACCAGGGAGACAAGAGCAGTTAAGAATTCTTGCCTATGCTAGTCCTGTGGAAAACATGAAAAATTACAGGAATTGAACACAGAGTACAACAAAGTAAATTTTGGGTTATCCTTTTTTCCTATAACTTAGAACATGATATTCATATGATAAATAAAACACAAATACAGTAACACAAGAGTAAAGAAAACTTATTGATCCATGTATTAACAAAAGAATTCTGCAATATGTCCTTCTGCCATCGATTCCAGAACCAACAAATTCACCAACACAACATTCCAGCAATTTTATTTCAGAAGAGTTCTCAAAATTTATAGAGCAAGTCCAGAATGATATTCATCAGCCAACAATAATACATCTCTTCAGAAAGTATTTATAAGAAGTCTACAAAATATCCCGTAGGAAAATATCAAGAAATAAATTATCCATCTACTCTGGCAGGGGCAATAACTGATGTGGAAACCCGCACAACAATAAATCAGGAAATAACTATGATGTACTGGCTACTTTAGGTGTCATGTTATTGCTGACTTTTTTGGCTTTGACAGTCGGTCGATGGCTGCTTCCCTGATTTGTGTCCCTGATGTGCTGTCACTTGCCACCTGTGCCCGAGTTTGTTTCACCTTTTTGGCGCGAATTCCCTCCTTGGTTGTTTTGATTTTCTGATAGGAGACCCTTATATTACCATTTACCTATAATGCAGACAATTTACAAAAAGGAGAATCAAACTACCTTGGTAAGACCTCCAGCATGCTCTGTCACCATTGATCTGTTGGTAATTGATGCTTTTTCAATTTAATCAATGTTTCATCAGCTTCAATGTACCTGTAATAATTTGGTTGGAATTCAAAGGGATGTGCTATCTCATGCTCAATAAAAAACAAATTTTCCAGCTTATCATATAAACTTTGCCCAGAGGGAGGCACTGTCTCTTCTGAGCTGCTTGATGATGTTGTAATGTGATTGGTCACATAGGTATTTAACCTATGAGCATACTGTTCCTGTTTTAATAGCCTCCCATTGCTAGTGACTAGGCTAGGTAAACCTTTGCTCTGTAATATTGCAAATTTCTGTCTGAAGACATCTATCTCTGTATGCATTTCCTGACATTTTCTTTCTACAGTTTGAACAAAATTCCTCATAGTCAGCACCTTCTTGACTCTTAAAATAGTCTCTGTCCTATTATGAATGTCTAGAGATGCTAATTTCTCACTGGTATGAGTATTCAAAAAATTAATCATTTGATTGGCTTGCTCCGGCTTGTTTGCCAATAATACTCTAGCCTTTTGAGTTTCGTATTGAGCTACCCCTATCAATTCCATTTGGTCAAAAATAGTTTGTATTGCTATCCATTGATCAGCAATAGATTGGCCAATCTTATCCCACAAAATGGTCTTGATTTCTATTAGAGTTCTATGAAGAGTGAGGTCCTTCTCCAAGGCTTTTATTTTATTCTCTAAGGCCTTCACTTCCCTTGTCTTCTCAGCTACAGTCACTTTTGATTTGTCATAACTTACCTCAATTTTGGCCAGTTTTTCCTTGGTTTCTTTTAATTCTTCCATTTGGATTTCCAAAGCCTTTATTTCTTTCATCATCTCTTCCATGCTCAAGCTAGCATCTTGTATTGCTGCTACTATAGTTGCTTCTGAAGTTGAGGTACCTGTTGTTGATGCTGGATCAGTGGGAGGGGATGTTATGGTGACTGCTGGAGGAGGAGCTATGAGAGTTGGAGCTGTTTGAGCTGGCTGAGAGGCCAACTCCTCCTGTTTTCCCTGTAGAGCTGCTTCCAAAGAATTCTCTGTATCCAGTAATCTTTGGTTCATCCTCATTAATAAACTGACCACATCCTCCTCTTCTTTTTGATGTGCCACCTTTGTGGTCTGAGGGTGTATTGTAGCTGGCAGCTTAAGTTGTCTTGTCAGGGCTACTATGTCTTCCTCCTTTTTTATTATTAAGGCATGTGCGCCTTTGGGATCCTTGGGATCATGTCCCAATTCTATGATAATCTCTTCCAAGGATTTTATTCTATTATCCTTGGCTAATGAGGAGGCCTTTTCCAGCTCTAATTGGGCAGAAGTGTTATACAATGAGTTTTACAGTTTATGACCCATTAATGCTTTGTCTACCAAGGTGGAGTATACCATTTCTCCAGCCTGTTTGTGTAACTCAATCTGGTCTATTGGGTGGATGTCTTTAGCAAGAACTTCCAGATTGGCCCTGATGTAATCAACAACTGACTGTGGCTGCTGTATGGTGGGCCTGAAGTGACTAAGGGTCATCTTCCCTGCTTGAATATCATAGGCTGCCATTAGCCTTTGTTGATTGGTAGGAGCCATTATCAACAATTGGTTATATAGCTGAAACCTCACTGGTTCATTTCTAGCCTTGATTTCTGTGAATGCTCTCTTGATATCATAGCCTTGCTTGCTCTGTTGCTTGGTGGATGTAACCTCCACACCAGGTTGTCTCTCTTGCTCCTGCTGAAATGAGCTAGTCGATGTTTCCAAAAATGGAGGGATCTGCTGTTCAGATGTTCCCTCACCCCTAAGGTTGCCTGTTGTTTCCTCTGTGAACTCTTCCTCAGAGTAGGGGTTCAGCCTTTGTCTCTTCTCACCTTGCTGATCTGTAGATGCCCCTGTGGGTGTCTCTTCTGGTCTGTCCCTTTTTTTGGCTCTTTCCTCATTATGAGGGGTTTGTAGCACAAGGATCTCTGCTGCCTTTGCTTGTGTTGAAGGGCCTTGTTCTTGACCCTTTTCCTGGGCTATAGATGGCTGTTCTGCCATTGTATTTTGTTGCTCTGAATGTTGTACTTCTTTGCCTTTTCCTGCAGGTGGAGTGGTTTCTTGAGTAGGCTGTTGTGAAGGTGTAGCAGATGATGTGCTCGTTCCAATATGTTGAGGCAGTGTGAAAGGGACCTGTGCAAAATAATCCAGGTCAATTATCTTCTCAAAGTCTTTCATTTCTTTTTCTAATCTTTCTTCTTCAGTAAGATCCTCAACTAGTGTGCCCTCTACCCATTCCCGTCGATTAGCATATTGTTCAATTTGAGGGATTGGCTGGTGCACATATCTTGAAAACTTGTTTTTGACTCTTCTAAAGCTTATGAAATGTTCAGGGTCATATGGTGCCCAATAAAAACTATGTTTCAGCATAATTTCATCTCTTAGCATCTTGTTTGCATCATTCCAGGCTTCTTCCCTCTTATTGAAGACAAAAGGTCCCAATTGATGTCTTATCTTGAGCTGTGCCTTTTTGTTTTTGCCATGGAAATGAGTCAAATATGCACTACTAAATTGCCTGAAATATTCCAAGGCAAAGAGTCTCATGGGGACATATTTTGGCAGCTTGTAGGGGGATAACTCACAACCATAAATCCTGATCACTGTATGGTTTTGGTAGAAATACCAGTCACCAATGTTGTAGCCCCTTGAAAGATGTAAAATTCTTTGCATTTCAGCAGTGAGCCTGCCAGGAGAAGTCATCATCAACAGGGAAGTGGCTGGGTAAATGAACATGTCAATGAACTCACAATATGTATAAGGTGAGAGGTGGACTTCATGGAAAACTGAGGTCCAGAAAATGACAGATCTCCTCTCTCCTTTGGAGTCTAGTTTTTTAAGAGGAACTTGGAAACTATCAAGATGATAGTACAACAACAGATGATATATGTAGGATGTATACTTGAACACGCTTTCTCTCTCCAAAATCATAAATTGATCATGAATTTTATTTGCTATGAAGGTGGCATAGTCATACATGACAGCAGGGGGCTGTCCTGGAGTGAAAATGGACATTAATACAAACACAGTTTCATCAACAAACTCACTGGTTTTGCATCCTAGAATATAGGATATCATGTCTATTAGGAGTTTCCCTGTCTCATTGAATGAGACTTGATGATAAGGAGGAGGATGATTAGGCTGACATTGTGGTACGATAAACAACTGACCTAGTCTTGTTATTTCTGAGCTAGGCAGCTTTGCACCTTGATCAAGTAGGAGTTTCATGGTGAGAGGAACCAGAGGCTGAGTTGGCTCAAAGTTCAACATCTCATTTATGGACTGAGGAGTAATATAGAAAAGTACAGATCCAGATGGAGTCAGGATTGCTCTTTGTGTGGGATCATAGTTTTCACAACATAAATGAATGAAATCAAGCAGCACATTCACTGAAGGGAGGTAATAGATAGGCATATTGGATTCCCAGATTCTCAGGACATCAGTGTTGCTTCTGTGGCTATTTCTAAATTGACAAAAGGTTTGTAGGTGAGACTTGAGACCCATCATATCCTTAATCTGGAAGTCCCTGTCTGCCAGAGGTAACCATTCCAAGTCCTTATGTGGTGCATTCAAGGGTGCAATGTTAAGAGCCATTGGAGCCTCCATGCTTCAACTGTTTGTGTTTTGATTGGAATGTAGGTTTATGCAACAACGGAAAATAGAACTCTGGCTCGGAGGCTTTTGTCAGGATATTGCAGACTGAGTTTTATCTTGTAGTCACCTCACTGGGTAATGGTAGAAAAGACGAATTTTGTAGAGTGTAGTGGGGAAGCTGGATAAAACAGTGGAAATGGCGCTCCTTTTGCAGGTGATTTGGCAAATTTAACTCAATATGTGAGCATTTTTTTATTCTTTTTGCAGAGGGAAACTACAGACAGGTGGCTTAGAAAGAAGACCTTGGTAAGTTCTTGTTTTTATCAGCTCACTGTTTTTTTATCTGGGGTTATAAACTGACTTTGTTGGATTTGTGAGTGGAATTCAGGGAAAATGAGCTTGAATTTCAGCTCGACGGGCGAGTTTGCAGAGGGAACGACAGTTGACAGGGTTACTTTCGAACCAATGGGTATAGTGGTGACTACAGTGGAGAGGTACAGAGGCAGCACTGTGATTTTGGGTAGAATTTTGGTTATCCATATGATTTTAGCAGGAAAAACTTGGAAAAACAGGGTTTACGAGTGAATTCCGGGTAAATACCTGTTATATGGACGTTTGGTGCGAAATGCAGTTGCGGACTGAGCGGAGGAGGCTGGGTTTGCAGAGTGAATTCGCCTAGGTGGTGGACTGTAATGTTGGCATTGAATTGGATGTAATTCACATGCACAGGGTGCGCAAGTCAACCAAATAGAAATGAACAAAAACAATTGATTTCCCGTGTTTTTAACAAAATTTGGACTTTTCGGGCTTTTGGCGCTTTTTGGGGATGACGTCAGCATGACGTAGCTTTTGTCTGGTAGTGGAGTAAGGAAGGTGACGTGGTCGCTGACGCGGAGGATGACATGGCTGACACGGCGGATGAACAGTAGCATGGGTGATGACGTGGTGTTGACGGGATGATGACGCGGGCAGCAGGAAAAACAGCAGTTTATGGTTTCCATCGGACCGCCTTTGGTACAGGGGTGGTTTATGTTAGAGCGGGCCCGATGCAATGAAAACGTGACAGGTGTCCTCGGGTACGGCAGGAATATCGCCCTCCATCGGGTACTAACGACTGGACATCGGGGCGCCTCTGATATTGATGAGGGCCATTGGATCTGGAGAGCGCGATCCAACGGTTGACGAGCAGGTAAGGTGGCGGAGGTTTATGAAAGGAGCGCGCGTGATATTTCAATGTTTTTATAATGTTTGGAGGGTTAAAAACTTTGGGTTATCGGGATATGCAGATATGGTTTTTTAATTATCCAAACGTTAATTAAAACCCAGCTTATTGTGCGGCGGATATGGTTATTTGTTTAACCAAAGGTCTAACAAATCTTGGCGGGACATGTGGTGGGTTGTCATTGGCCCCAGGTGGACCAATGACCCCCAAGAAATTTTTAAAACATAGCCATATTAGGCGGGGGCGGGATATGTATAATGTTTTTTGGGTTTTTTGCTTTTTATATATAGTATGGGTAGGGAAACTTTATATAGGAGTTATATAATAAAGTTGGGGTGTTAATATGACAAATGATAGGGAAATGCTAAGTTTATAAGGTAAAACTTAGATTTTTTAGGAAATGGAAGGGAAATGGGATGATTATGTTTACATAAGAAATGTAGCTTGTCTTGACCAAGTAAACACAACGTTTCACTTAGTAATTCTCAAAAATGAAATGGATTAGGACCATTGAGCAAATCTCAATATCCCCAGGGGATGTTAGTGAAGGTTCTTGGGGAAATGAGAGGGGGAGTCAGTCATGCTTTACTGAACTGTAGCCACTTCGCCATGATGTTTGTGATACTTATTTAAGATTGAACATCAACCTACTTCTGCAACATCAGAATTATCTGCCTACCCAGCCTACTACATCTAACATTTTTTCTTCCTTTGCTTTGGTGCATTTGAACTAGCAAACCCTGCTTTTCCTCTTTTCTTTTGGCTACCCTCCTATATAAATCTATCCTTGTCTCTACCAAGGGCTCAGATTGAGCAGTTGGGCCCTTTAATTCTTTATCTCATCTAGTGATTTGCCAAGCTTGAACTGTTTGAGCAGATCTTATTCTCTATTCTAAAACAAGAAATTTAAACATGATCTAGCCAGGGTTAAACTGTCTGTCTATTCATCAATTGTGAGCAAGTCAGTGATTGCACTTTCTGAACTTGCTATACAACATGTAGTACAGTAGTAGCATTTTAACAAGCCACTTTTCTGGTCTTTCTTTGGGATTCCTTTCCTTTCTCTTTTTCTTGAAGTTTTGATTTATTGATAATATGAAACCTGTGCAGCATGGAAAGGATGATCATATTTGGTATTTCCACAGTCAATCATGAAAAATGACACCTATTGGTATAGGAACCTAACAGGACCAACTCTTATACCATTGTGGGAAGTTATGCATTCCACAAACTGAAAGAGTCAAGATAATTAGGGAAGCACACACTTCTCTGATATTAGGTCACTTTGGGGTAAGTAAAACAGTTGCACAGCTACAAAGATTTTGCTATTGGCCAAAAATGAACAAGACAGTTTCTAGACATGTAAGAGGGTGTACTACGTGTGCTGAAAGCAAGCCCAGCAACAGAAAACTAGGCTTGTACACTCCATTACCAGTTCCTTCTCACCCTTGGGAAAATGTTTCCATGGATTTTGTTGGAGGACTGGATAGGTTCAACAAAATGTGTATTTTGATACCTTGTAAGAAACATATTACATCTGAACAAACTACAAAACTATTCTTTGAACATGTATAGGTTTATTTTGGCTTACCCACTTCCATTGTATCTGATCAAGACACCCAATTTGTGGGGAAGTTTTGGTCAAGTCTGTGGGAACTGATGGACACCAAACTGAAGAAAATCATAGCTTTTCATCCACAAACTGATGGCTAGACAGAAGTAGTCAACAGGACAGTGATCCAATTGCTAAAAGAATATTGCAGCAAACATCCTAAGATTTGGGATGAACATTTGTGTTATGTGCAGTGTGCTTACAACAGAGCAAAGCATTCTTATACACAGAGATCTCCTTTTGAGACCTGTTTTGGTTTCACACCAAGGTCTCCTTTGGATTTTGTCTTTGGTAAAGACACCATAGTTGAGGGACACAGTGATGTGGATAGGGAAACTAGGTTCATTGAACAAATCTAAGAGATCCAACAGACAGTACGAGAATAGCTGGAAAAGAGCCAAGCCAAATACAAGGCAAGGCATGAAAAGCATTGGATGGAGCATAGTTTCCAAGTTGGTGACCAAGTCTGGTTGTATATCAGCAAGGACAGGATACAAGGTGAAGGTAAAAAGATAAAGCCTATCAGGTATGGACCCTTCAAGATACTTGAGAAGATTGGTGAAAATGCTTTTCGCCTTGATCTACCAGCTTACATGCACATCTACTCAGTCATAAATGCAGATTTCTTGAGGTTGTTTGAACCTTCACTAATTAAGGATCCTGAAGAGCACAGTCAATTGCCTTCTATTAATGACCTGCTACTTGAATATCTTAATTAATTGCAGGAAGACACAGTTCTGGACAGGAAGGTGAGGACGACACGTAGAGGAGATGTTGAGTACCTCAGAATTAGGCTCAAGGGTTCAAAGCCGAGCAGTGCAAAGTGGATAGAGATTGGACAAATGAGACAATTGTACCCTCACTTAATCGATGCTTGAAAACCAACTTTGGTGGTCCAAAATCTTTTCAGTGGGAAGGCCGTGATCCGAATTGGATCCATGAAGAATTATCAAAGTGCAATGACTGTATCAAATTAGGACAGACTTCAAAATTTATGAACAAAGAGTGATCAGGAAGATCTCTGGACAGTGGCAATTTGTAGCCAGCAAGGAACGACGAGGACCTCAGTCAAAGCGCACTGACCAAGGCCCATGGAGACCGCGCAGGAGGCAAAACTAGCAGTTGGGAATCCTGGATCAAGAAACGGAGGCCATTTCTGATGTGTGATTAGCGCTAATCGCGCATTGCTAGGAAAAACACCTCGAGAAGGAAAGGTCCCAAGTGCTCGATCGCATGGGAAGCTGGAAAACTGTGAGGAAATCACTAAGGTAAAAGGCGGGTCCCACGCTCCAAAACCAACGATATATCGTGGGCATCCTTGGGTGGTAAGCGGATTTGGCTAAAAATGAGCGATTCCATTCAATGCATGACACGTGTCCGGCGGATGAGAGAGAAAATTGCCTCTCATCGTGTGCTAATGGTCGAGCAAGTCAATTGCACGAAATGAAGAATATTGTAGGATCAGGGGCCTCCAGATCTGATGGCGGAGATTATGCCCAATGGAGAAACTGGATTTGACAGGGAATTAAGCCACAACATAAAGAAGTTTGAAGTCTGATTTGACCGCTGAGTTGGCAGATGAGTCATTCCACAGTGTAACTGGATTACCGAACCGTCGAGGCAGAGCTGGTGTAGTTCACAAGAGGACAAGTGGCCACTCCTTGTAAGCCGTTGATGATGATGCAGAGGCAGGGAACTCCAAATGAACAACAGCAGGAAAACCAAAGGGGCGGAAGAGGAATCAAACAGTTAAGGACAGATTGGCTTTAAGTCATGAACAAACAGAGAACAAAAGGCAAAGAAGAGAGGACAAGAAAATGAAGTCAGAGAGAGCGAGAGAAAAGAAAAGACAGTGAAGCAAGAAGTAGAAAATAGAGAGCCGAGATGACCTAAGGCAGCATCAGGCAGAAAGAAGGCTTGAGAGGTTCAAGAAAATCCCTGTGAGGATCTGTCAAGAATTGAGCACCACATTGGGCTCCTCCCATTAAAGACCAGAGAGGTCAAGACTTGGAAAGGAAAGAGTTTGTGCACTCTAGTGGCTTGGGGAATCCAAGAACCACCCTACCAAGCAGTATCTATTTCAGGAGACTCAAATTGAGCTCCTCCTTGTAAATCTATGCTTTAAAGACACAATAAAAGAAGGCCACCATTGAAAGCTGGACTGGAGATGTAGCCCTGGAGAATAGGGTGAAATCCTTATTAAATCTGTTGTGTTCTTGCATTTGCTTACTTTGTTTCTCTTACTGTTTTCCATTCTTCCAGTGTCTCCTAGCCAGAAATGTGCATTTTCTCCCATAGTTGAACAACGTCTTACATGTGCAGTTGAATTGATCGGTTCCCTCTGGGACCAAGAAAAACAGACTTGCATGCATGGGCTACTTCTCCCAAGGTAACATGCAAATGAATCCCTTGTTTCAGGGATCTATTTTTAGCAATTGGAGGTTACATGCAAGGATCATTTCAGAAACCTCCCACCAAGTTTCGCTTTCCCTAGATTTGTGGCATGCATGTCACAACCTCGATGTTATCAAAATTCATCAACCAGACGCTCAGAGCTCATTCCTCACATCAAACTTGCATCTTTGACCTCCCACATCACATTTAGGAGCTATTGGCACACTCAGCTCAACTGTTTTGGGGTAAGCCTGCTTTCCATGACTTGTGTTGCATTTCTGGTGCTTTTTGTGTTTTGCTTCGTATGAACATTGTCTTCTTGATTTCAGTGAACATTTTCTATCGTTTTCATATATTCTAGCTTGTACTAGCATCGTTTCAGTTTTCGTCAACATCTCACTCCTGTCGCATGCATGAAATTGTTTTTCACGAATAGTCGTCGATTCGGTGACTCACCTCACCCACATGCATGTTGTTCCATTTTCAGAATATGGCATTCACTGTTTGCATGCATGATCATTCATGTATGCTTGCACTCAATATGACCATGCATTCACACTCACATTCGCGTCCAGTTGCATGTCGGCAAGTTTGGGCAACCTTGGCCCGGACTCTACCTTCATTGAGACAACATTACGCAATCTAGGGAAGGAAGGCTCTATCTTCCTCTCTAGAAATGCGCATTTATTCCCAGTGACTATCCTCTAAGACGGTTTTATGCATTTATGAGGGACAGTGACTATTGGCCCATAAAATTTTAGAATGCAGTCACTGAGCCTGCAGCCATTGCCAGTTGAGATTACACATTATGCAATGCCAGCAGTCAGGAGCTAGACTGGACTATGCATTGTGTAGTTCCAATAGTTAGTCAGTCTCCCAGCAGCCCAGACTATGCATTGCGGAATCTTGGTAGCTAGTCTCCCGACCTCCTAACCAAAATTGTGCAACCTTCATGATCAGTCACAGAGGTATGTTGCAAGTTAATTCTCAAGTTCATTTTGGTTTTCAATTGACAAATTTCTTGCCATGAGTATTTCCATGTCTCCAAGTATAGTAGATGTTCATCTACCTCTCAACAATGTAGGTACAATGGTTTCCAAGAGAGCAAAGTTGAAGACACCATTCAGAGCACACCTGGAGATGCAGTCGATCAAACATCTATGAGCTTGTCTACTCACGAAGATATCAAGCTGTTCATAGAGGAGGACATCAAGATATGACAACAACAACATCACAATGATCAGCATCATGAACAACAACTGAAGGTAACATACCGAATGAAACAAATTCAATGAATGCAATGAATGCAAGAGGAAGGTTGTTGAAAACACGGAGGCAGAACAAAGTTGCGAGCTCAAGAAGATCCACATATGAGGAAAGCAACTTTGGAGACTCAGGCTATCAGGTTACGACGTGACATGAAGATCGTACAAAGACAAAGAATGGAACAAATAAGGAGTTGCATTTCCTGAAGCAACAACTGAAGGAAGAAAACGAAGATGCACAGAAAGACAAATGAGTTGTAGCAGGAACATGAATAGCAGTGGGTGCAACATGCACTCACAAATGAAACTGTGCCCGTACAAGTTATAGATCTATCCCAGCAACTGGCATGGAGTAGACATGGTGAGCAGTGTTGTTGATTGCATGCAAGGGACTCATGTCATTGTGCGCATGCATGTGATCCAACCTATTCACCACACTCACTAAGGCGATGACAAGAAGCAAGTCCAACTGGAGCTGAACATGTACTTCAGCAAGTTGATGTGCATGATTACCATCATACACTTGAAGGTCAGCAAGGACACTATGCATGAGTATATTTCTGGCTCAGCCACACCCAATAAGACCATGTGCATGTTAACATATGAGTTGGATGAAGGAGTCGAAATAATGCATTGGTTGCAATAGAGATAACAGTTTGCTTCAACAACATGCCACCATCGGGTGCATGCACACCAAGCTTGGTATCAACTCACCACCTTCAACATCACAAGCATGTCAAAGAGTTGGTCTCACCTCAACAAACTGAGTGTCAGTGATGTCTTGCATGGCTTTCTCAATTCGTGTTGTCTCACATGAGTACATGTGCATTGTAATGTAATTCCATGTCAAGCGTAAGTCAAGTGTCAATAGTTGGATGTAACAATCATATATTAGGTGAAGAGTCATGATGGTAATTGAATTGTCACAAAGGGGAATGTCAAGGGTCACCCCACCCTTTGCTATAAATAGTCCCTCATAACTCATTGTAAGGGCTTTTAGTCAGCCAAGCTTCTGATAAGACTATCTTAGAGAGAGCTTGGACATTATTGTAACATGTCTTGGCTTCTCCACTACACAAAGCTTGTACATCTCTTTGGAGGAGCAAGCAGATGTGGCTGTAACGTTCCACTGTTGGGGCTACTAGGTTTACATGGATGTATTGTATGACTGGAACTTACACTTATTAATATAATAACAGCCAACACGTTTTCATGCATATGTTGTTATTGTAGTTGGATTGTTCCGGTTGCTGTAGCAATGTATGTTGTTTAACTTATGTAGTTGTGTATGAACTATTTTGTATGCAATTATATGAATCTTATTGCAAATGTGTTGTTGGTTTAACCATCACTTTGGATTTTCGGCTGAATTTTTTTCCAGCTTATGATGCATCTTTGCTCATGTGTTCCCTTCCCATCTGAGTACTGTTACATGTTGCCAAGGGGCACACCCATCTCAACCCACATGTGTTAGAACCTCTCATGCGCCTTTCTTGACTCACTGCAGTGGTCACACCCTTGCTATCAATAGAGTTATCTTACTTGCCTCTGTGTGAAATCACAGTCAAGGCATTACCATATGACCTACTACTGGGACTCCTACACCAAACGATCTGAGGTCTAATTGGGACTTCTTAGCAGGGAGATCCCCTTGACATGTTGGCAGGTCTAGCACTATCAACAACATCATAGTGTATATTGAAGGAGTTCGCACTATTGTTGATTTTGAAGTAATATAGATCGTCGATGATAGTAACCCTTATCCTGCATTGCTTGGAATTGAGTGGGAATTTGATAATATGGCCATAATTAATCTAAAGAAGATACAAATGATATTTGAAGGAAACAATATGAGAGTAATTATTCCCTTGGATCCATCAGAAGGAGTAAGATATATAGAACCAGTCAAAGAAGAGTATTGCGCAACTGACATAGACAATATATATCAAATGACAGTGAAGGAACATGATTATGTTAACCCTACTATAGAGGGAAAGTTGAGTTGGGAACATGATAGTTCTTGTACCTCAAACTCATAAGAAGAGTTGTAAAAATTGTAGAATAGGTTGCATGAAGTATCCACAAGGCATTATGCAAGAATTACCAAATTCGTTTGTTGTATGATATCTGAGGTATGTAACCTGCCTTCTTATAATGGCTTAGGTGATGTAAATAATTTTCGTAATGATTATGAAGAACAAGTTCCATAAAATCAAAGGTTGTCAGCCTTGGATATAGCCCTAAAATCTACCCCTGCTAGATGGTGGAATGCACACAAGAAGAATCTAGGAGGTTGGTAGGAATGTCAAAGATTGATGGGGATAACGTTTGGACAAAATGATATAGAGATGACAATAAAATATAATGGTGAAACTAATACTAGGAAGCATATCTAGCTATGCACTACAACATGGAAGGAGATTCAACAACAAGAATGGGTACATGGATTCATTCATATATTAGAGACAATCCCTAAGAACTGGTACCTAGAAACAAAGCTTCGAAATGGTACCTGGAACTGGGCAGACATGGTTGATCGCTTCATATTAACATTCATATTTGAGGATGATTGTCCATACATAGATTTGGCCCTTCAAACAGTCAAGAAGAGGACCTACAAGAATGTAACCCCAATGATATGGCAGCAACCTAATTGGGTTGCACGGATAGAAAATGCACTAGAGTGCTATAACCTTACTTTAGATGAACAAGAAGATCCTCGCAACATCGACATAGAAAAGTTAGAAGGAAACTGTGAAGTCACTGGAACTGAGCTAGAGATACCAGACATAATGAAGCCACTGAAGACCAAGAAGGTAAATATAGGATCAGAGAAGGAACCCAAGGTTGCAACAATAAGAGATTACTGGGATGAGGATATAGTTAATAAAATTACAGAATTACTTCATGAATATCAATAATTGTTTCCCACTAAGTTTTTAGAGATGAAGGGTATAATAGGATATCTAGAAGTCATGAAGATTCCCCTTAAGCCTGATGCAAAGCTAGTCAAACAAATAACTTACAGGTTGAACCCAAAGTATAAGGAGAAAGTGAAAGTAGAGCTTGATAAGATGATAGCAGCAGGAATTATTGAACCTATAGAAGAATCAGAATGGGTGAGTCCTATGATGGTGCAAGAGAAGAAGGCTCAAGGAGAAATTAGGATTTGTGTTGATCTAAGAAAGTCAAATGATGCATGTTTACATGATCCCTTCCCTACCCCTTTCACATATGAAGTACTAGACAATATAAGAATTTAGGAATCTTACTCATTTACAGATGGATTCCTAGGTTATCATCAAATTAGGATTGCACCTGAAGATCGGCATAAGACCACATTAGCTACAGAATGGAGCTCATCTCAATACACAGTAATGCCTTTTGGATTAAAGAATGCCCCTGCTATATTTTCTATGGTGGTGGTTGCAATTTTTAAGGAATACATCCACAAGTTTTTAGAGGTATATTTTGATGATTGGATAGTATTTGGATTGTTCAAAACTTGACACATGTAGACAATACCATATCTCTTTGAGTCTAAAGAAGTGCATATTTTGTGTACGCTTCGACATATTGTTGGGACATATTGTCTATAAACAAGGACTAATGGTGGACCCTGCTAAGATTGCTATCATCGTGAACTTACCTCCATCTAAGACAGTAAGATAACTTCGTACTGCGTTGGGACATATTGGGTATTATAGAAAGTTCATCAAGGAGTATGCTCAGATCACTGCGCATATGGAGAAATTATTGAAGAATGTTAGAAGAGCCTCAACATATTGAAAAACAAAATGGTAGTTGCACCTATACTAGTGTTCCCTGATTGGAATAATGAATTCCATGTCCATGTGGATTCCTTGTGTATAGCTTTGGGAGTGAAACTAGCACAACTTGGTGCAGGAGAGATTGATCATCCTATAGCTTTTGCAAGTAGAAAATTATCTAAAGCATAAAATAATTGCACCACTACAGAAAGGGAAGGACTGGGCATGGTGTATGCTTTGCAAAAGTTTAGACACTATTTGTTGGGGTCACATTTTAAATGTTTATAGATCATTCTGCACTGAAGTATTTGGCTAATAATCATGTCTTAGAAGGAAATATTTGCATATGGTTTGTTATTTCAGTAATATGACTTTGAGATCATTGATAAACTAGGAAGACTGAATACGGGACCTAACCATCTGTCAAGAATGGAAATAGGGGAAGAACCAACCATCTTAGAAGGTAATCTCCCTGATGCACAATTATTTGCAATTAGAGTGGTAGATGACCATTTCGTAGATATCAATTAGCTTTTGACCAAAGGAATGGCTCCTTCAGAGTATACTACACAACAAAAGAAAGAATTAGTGGTTAAGGAAGCAAATATGTTCCTGAACATGAAATAAAGATGATTCTAGCAGAGGCTCAGGGGGGCACACCTATTGGATACTATGTAGGAAAAGATACTGCACAGAATATTTTGAGAGCATGATTGTGGTGGCCTACACTACATAAATATGTGAAGGAGTACTACCGAGCATGTGATGTGTGTCAAAGAATAGGGAAGCCTTCCAGAAGAGATGAGATTCCTTTGGTACCACGAGTTACATTGTAGGCCTTTGATAAGTGTGCCATTGATTTTGTTGGACCCATTAACCCACCTGGAAAGAGGACTGGTGCAAGGTACATAATTACAATGACTAATTACTTGACAAGGTGGGCCAAAGCACAACCAGTAAGGGACTGCAACGAATTTTATTTTTGAGTCCATATTGTCTAGATTTGGATGTTTGAAGATTTTGATGAGTGACCAAGGTTAACACTTCCTACATAGGACTATTGGAGCATTGATCGAGGAGTTCTAAGTTTATCATTAGAAGAGTACCCCTTATCATCCTCAGGCCAATGGAATAATCAAAGCATTTAATAAGATTTTGGAGAATTCACTTACTAAGGTATTCAATGTGATAGAAATGAATGGGACCTTAGAATTCCAGCAATTTTATGGGCATATAGGACCACATGTAAAAAGTTGACAGGTTAGATACCCTTTAGGTTAGTCTATGGGAAAGAAGTTGTGATTCCCATGGAGTACATCATGTCTAGCTTGAGGATTGCAACTTTTACAGATTTGGCAAACCCTGATATAATGAAGGAAAGAATATCACAGTCACTTGCTTTGAAGGAAGATAGATTTATAGCAGGATTCCATCAGCAGGTACAAAAAACAAGAGAAAAGTCCTGGCATGACATACATATTAAGCAAAAGAATTTCCAGGTAGGAGACCTTGCTCTCCTTTATGACAGTAAGTTTATAAAATTTCCAAGAAAATTTAAGATGCATTGATTGGGCCTATACATTATCAAGCATATTACTAATGGCGGTGCAGTTCAATTAGCAAAGTTAAATGGAGAATTGGTTGAAGGAAGAGTAAATGGCAGCATGTTGAAGTTGTATAGGGACAACCCTACCCCTACAACTTCGCTCAGAAAATAAAGGAGAAAAGTCTTAGTGCCACCATGAGTTGAAATTTGACACTAGACTATAAACTACAATGTAGAAAGAGCTTCGACGTAGGAAATTACTTCGCTAAATTCTGGATTATGTTGAATTTTTTAGGAGCCTCGACATAAGAAGGGTTACTTCTTTACAATATGGGATGCATCGAAGTTCTCTGAGAAAAATATGACTATTAAAAGGGAAAGTTGTCATTGAAACACGCAAAAATTTGCATTTATGAGAACATATTGACTGAATCTAGTGAGAGATATACAATTAATGAACACACTCTGAGCTAATTATGGGGTGAGAAATTCAAAGTTGTTATAAAAATCCACGTATCGCCAAGATTTGGCACTTTACTGTGTATGGCGCAAAAGTTGCAGAAATTTTCGCTTGAATACCCTAATGCCTAAAGAATTTATTCATATATTTAGTAAGAAGGGCTTAGCTGAAATCATGGAAGTAACATTTGATATGCCTGCAACAACATCACCACCCACAATAGCATCATCATGCACGTAGTAGAGATCCCCACAAAAGAAAATGACTAAAGAGGAGAGAACAAAGAAGAAACAAGACAAGGGACCTGTTGAGCCTCAGGAAGAGCCCAAACAAGTGAGAGATAGTGAGGAAGAAGAATATAAAGTGAAAATGGAAACGGATGGCACAATGTTTCCATCACCTTTCCCACCCTATATTCCACCAAGAAAACCAGATGCAAAACCAGTGAAAGAGTCGAAGGACGCGAAGTATGGCACCTTCACACCTTTGTTACTGGAGTCAGTGCGATTTACTGGAGAAACCCTTGGGAAGATCCTGCAGCTGAAGTTTGAAGACAATGATTTCAACAATAGAAAGAAATATCTGTAGTTCACACTAGAAAAGTATTTAAAACAAGTGCACTGCCATGAGAGTGGTGTGACAAGGTTAGAACCGCATCAATGGGCAGTTGGATTAGCACAATCGGGCTTGATGAAAATGTTGAATGTGCTGCACTTCAACAGAAGTCTAGGGAGGACATCTTATGTGAGAGAAATTCTTGTGATGGTGCATGATGGATGCTTGTGGATGGGGGAGAGGGTTCCTATTGACCTAATGTTAATATGGAGAATTGCAATACTGCCTTATTAAGGGTTGAACCCCACAAAGGAGTTTTTTGGGAAAGATTAGGATAAAGCCATAGAAGAAAACATGAAGAAGAAGTTTGGATTGACAAAAGAGAAGCGAGGTTATGATATCAACTCAATCAATGACTAGGGAGTTCACTTTGCAACACATATATTGGCTGGAAAAATCACAAGGAAGTTTCGAGCTAATAAAGTCCATGCACCTGTGGTTTTATTAGTTTCACAGTGTGCTAATGGGGTTCAATACAACTAAGCCGCATATCTATTCCAAAAATTTTATGGATGGATGCTGCGAGTCTCAGGAGAAAGGTATTTTGTTTCATTACACGGTTAATTTTGATAATTCTAATGTTTGCATGGAGAGAGCCATAATATTCGCAGTTCGCTCTGATTGCCTCGAGTGTTTGTGAAGTTGCACGATATACCTCGTTGTGGTATACCACTAAACTTGCACAAGCAGAGGATAACCGAATGTTTTTCGTATGATACCATATGGACTTACACATTCTGGTGAACTAGCACCCTTGCCTTTCACCGAGGCTATACAAGAAGTATAGCTTGGTCACGAAGTTTAAGGATGACTTCCACAAGATTTACATATAGGCTCGCAGGGACAAAAGGAAGATATGGAATCCCCTACCATATTTAGTGATAGAAGACGATCTCATAGCATAGGTATAGTAGTGGTTTGCAGAGTGGATCACTACGCTGGAGACACAAACAAAGGATACTTCGTCAAAGGAGGACACGGGGCAGCACGGGGAAGTGAGTGGGAAGGATAAGGATGAGCTGGAGTTAGAATAGAAGGAGCAACATGATGAGGGTCACCAGGATCCTCGTAAAGGTGATGGGAAAAACAAAGAGTCTCATAAGACATATAAAAACCCAACTATCGCAGAGAAGAGGAAGGCGCACGCTGAAGCAACCCCAAGAAGCAAAAGGAAGCAGAAGGCAGACAAGACAAAAGACATAATGGCAGTGGTCCTTACTGATGGGGACTTGGACTAGATTGGGGATAGAATTCAGGAAGCAATGACAGAATCATGGAACAAGCTAGAGGATCGCTACACCGCACTTCTGACATGTGTCGAGGAGCACATTGCAGAATTGAAAATATTGTCACAAACAATCAGACAATTAGTGCAGGTAGAGGAGAAGCTTGGGGAGGAAAGATTAGTAGAACCTACACTTGGAGTTTGGATAGTGTCCATACCTATTGGAGCCCTATAGTTTGACTCCACTGAAGTACAACATCAGACCAAAGAGTGGAGGTACGTGAACATGAACATCAAAGAAGTACGACTACAAAGATTACACAAGCTGCATTAAGAGATCATAGATGACCTGAATCAACGCAAACAACTTACGTCGAAGTTAAACATTCAAGTAGAGAGAGAGTGAGTTGCACTAAAGCAGAAGCTCAAACATGCAATCCAAGAAAGGGATTAGGTAGTACAACAACAACATAAGTTGAAGGAGGTGATCAAAGCAACATGGACGAGATTCTGAACATTGATGTCTGAGAAGAGGAATCAGTGGAGGACAAGGTTGTGAAGCTCGAACTTGCAATAAAAGGATACAAAGATAAGATCGCGGGCATACAATTCACATATGAGATGAATATTAGTGACATACAGGTGAGGCTATAGCTAACCACACCAATGGTAGTGTGAGAGCAGAGGGAGGTTGACCTGAAGGTTGCAATTTCCGACATCTCCGCAGCAGTGGCAGATTGTGGGAAGCTATTGGATGAGAGCTTAAAGATATGGACTTCATTGTAGGAAGATCCAAATGCGCAGAAACTACAAGAGGATATTCAGTAGAAGCACCAGTAGTTAGAGGAGATTCGGGAAACTGTGAAGACCTTACCAATCTCATAGAATCTCACAAAGGTCAATGAGGGAAATTCCCTCTAGAAGGAGATAAAGGAGTTGAGGAAGGAAGAGAAGACTCTAACAAAGATAACTCAACCATGGTAGGATGAGGCTCTCTAATTGTCCCAAGCAGTGGATGAGAAGCTTCAACAGGTTCGACAAAGAGAGACAACAATGATGTAGAAGGCTACAAAACCTGTGATAGAAGCACTGCCAGAGGAAGTGCACAGTGAAGAGAAGTAGGTCACAAACATTATGTAGCAGTTCAATAGTGCCTACAATAGCATTGCAACAAAGATCAAAGGAAAATCGGCTGAGTGACTTGGGATGAGTCACATGTGAGTGTTGGGTGCCTATTGGGCGCAACCCAACTTGGCCTAGATTTTGGCAAAGGCTCCACATTTTGTGGGGTGGAGCGTGAAGTGGACTGGACAGTGGAGCATTTTGGATATACCACGCGATTTCATAAGAGCTTTGGGTGGGTGGAAGCCCCTCCTTTTGTAAAAATGCGTGATTTTTGTAAGGGATCAATGGGTTTTGGGGCCATAGTTGCTTGTTTTAGGGAGTCCATGGTATTTGGATCGTGGTATTTTGATGATGTAACCCTTCAATGTAATAGTATATATAGGGTAAAATAATAAGAATAGAGGCATCAAATCAATCTTTGATTCAGATCAATGTTATGGGTGAGTTATTGTGATTTGTACGTTGGTAGCAAAGGAAGGCTCTGTAGCTGAGTGCGCAGAGGCCTAAGTTTGCAGCTGAGTGCACAGACAACCTACAGCGTAGTGCACAAGCCAAGAACTAGTCGTTATTCAAAGATTCATTATATTAAGCAACAATTCTTGTATTGGTGTTTTGATGTGTATATTTGCTTATTATCTATTGTAAAGTAGTAGTTATTACAGTTGTATTTTTCTTCAGCACAGTGATGGTTTATGGTTTTATATGGTATGTTTAAGTAAATAATATAATGTGGTGAAGTGATTTATAAATACAAAGAATAAGAAAACATAATAATACCGCACCCCCTAGTCCTTTAAGGCTACAGAAACCTGGTTCTGCATCCTCCCATAGTCACTTCGGGTGAGACTACGATTGGCTTGTAGGTTGTTGCCAAAAGGGCTAGTGATTGAGGGTTTTGTTGGTGTGCAGTAAATATTGAACCTATGTGAACCCAAACCAAGACAACACCTTCAACTGCACTATGTGTTTACCATTGACATAAGCATACAACAAGGAAGCATACGCATTTACATTCAGATAGAATTCTAAAAAATGGTTGAGTAATTTTAACATTGTTTTGGAGGCTTCCTGTTGTCATCAAACATGACTTTGATCGATTGTGAAGCATAATGTTGTGGAGTATAATGTTGTTGTTATCAAACAAGATTTTGATGTTTTGTGGAGCATAATGTTGTGGAGTATAATGTATTATAAAATAAACTTACCTAGAATGAGTTTAGTAATATATTTATTAGTAGAATTGTCTATGTGTTATAAATCCATCACCAAATAATCTTTGCTCGAAAGGGAATATAAATAATGATATTTAAAAATGAGAATTAAGTTGGAGACAAGAATAACATTTACTTGAAGTTAGAAACAAGAGTAACATTTAATTGGAGACAAGAATAAAATTGAGGCTTTGAAGTTGGAAAAAATTGATAATTGAGCATAATTCTTAAGTGCCTTACACTTTGGAATGGATAGCATTAGCAATTGATGAGAAGTTGTTTGGACAATAGGTCCTTTTACTGTTCAATCAATTTCTTTAGTTCATTCTTAGCAAAGTTAGCCCAACCTTAAGTTTAACTTCCTATCAACTACATTTGGATTGACTCAAACTCATAAACAATGTCAAGACATAAGTCACTAACTAATTGATTTAACTCTCGACAATAAAATGAATTTTCAAATAATTTTTCCATTATATACACAATTTCATAAAATTAATCACAATATTGTATCATATATTAAGTAAATGTCTCAAATTTCACATTCTTACATTTATAATTTTTTTTTTTTTTTTTTTTTTTTTTTTTTTTTTTTTTTTTTTTTTTTTTTTCGTTATTTTTTAACTTTGACAATGAAAATTAACACAAGATAACTTTACATATATATGGACATTGACCTTATTATTTTCATTTTCCTTGCATCCATCTTTAATAAGAGAATCTAATTTTATTTAATTAATCTCTTTCTGGAGACAAATTAAATACTTTTAAAATTTAATATATAAAAAATGTAAATTATATATAGTTTTCTGAGAAATTCTTTTTCGATTGTAATCACATCAAGATTCATTTGTTGACGCATTTCAAACCAACCAGTGTGGTTCATCATTAGGACAAAATGAAGAATCAGATCATGGCAATGAGTTAAATAGAGAGATGAAAACAACTACTTTTGACTGGGTCATAAATTAAGAGAAGGATTATTTACTTAATAATTTAGTTAATCAAATAAAATATATCTTAAATATTATTTTTATGTATAAATCGGAAGTTACTATAATGTTTTACCCAATCCATAAAAGGAGGTTGTGTTTTACTTGGACTAAGGATTAGGAAAACATTAATTCCAATTATAAATAAAATAAAATAACAAATAAATATATATAATTTAAGATTAATTTGAATTTGATGAGATTTTACCCAAATCCTTAATATGAGGCCTAGATACTTTATTATAGATAAATTATAAATTGTAAATAAATTTATTATATAATGCTGACATAATTTTTATTAAAACTTGAGTGGACCTAATGGTTAAGAGCATATGTTTCCTCGTAAGAGGTCATAGGTTCAAAACCAAAGGGGGGTATAGTATGTATGTCTTCGTAGACTTAGCAATCAAATCATTGCGCAGAGGTGGGTCCCTTGTCCCACAAACAAGGGGGTCTCATACACCAAAATGGTGGTCGTGACCCTAAAAAATGGATAATAATTATAATTATAATTGCAAAAATTAATAACTAGAAATCCCAAAACATAAAAATAAAAATAAAAAAAATCTTTTTTCCAAAGTCAAAAGGTTGAAAATACAGATAAAAATAAATCAAGTTAGATAATAAGAATAAAAAATAATAATAAAATTAAATTAACAAAAGAAAGGGACCAAAGAGGGGTCAATAAACCCTAGGGGGATATACTATATCTATTATATATAAAATATATATATAATAAATATATTATATATTATATAAAGAATCAAAGATTAAATTTAAAACAAAAGTACAAAGGAAAAACAAAGAAATCGACAAACCGCAAGGATAAAGAAAGAAAAAAGGCTAAGAGGAAAGGGCATGGATCCAACAGTTGTTGATTTTCCAGTCATCACCCCTGTTGAAATTACTTGGCCTTCTTTCAATTTCAATGGCCTCCCTAGAATTACGGTGATGAAAGGGAGCAATCTTCGTAATAACTTGGGTCTCCTCAATGCATATGTGATGCTTCGTCTTATCCGCATGTTCCGCTCTTCAGCTTTGGTGGAACATGCACATAAGATTAAGCATCACATATGCATTGAGGAGGTCGAGGTTATTGCGAAGATTGCCCCCTTTCATCACCGCAAGTTTAGGGAGGCGATTGAAATTGAAAGAAGGCCAAGTAATCTCAACAAGGATGACAGTTGGAAAATCAGTAGCTGTTGGATTCTTGCTCTTTCCTCTTAGCCTTTTTTCTTTCTTTATCCCTGTGGTTGTGTTGATTTCTTTGTTTTTCTTTTGTATTTTTATTATTATATTTAATCTTTGATTCTTAAAAAAAAAATCTCCCCCTAGGGTTTATTGACTCCTCTTTGGTCCCCTTTCCTTTTGTTAATTTATTTTGTCCCTTTAGTTGTTTTTCCTTTTATTTTTATTATTTAACTTGATTGATTTTTATTCGTATTTTAAACCTTTTGACTTTGGAAGAAAGAAACAAAAATATATATTTTTTGGGATTTCTTTTTATTAATCTTTGCAATTATAATAATTATGTCACATTATCTATAATTTATTTTACTATCTATGGTTTATCTATAATAAGGTATCCTAGGCCTCATATTGAGGATTGGGTAAAATCCCATCAATATTCCAAATTATCTTAAATTATATATATTTTATTTAGTTATTTATTTATTATAATTGGAAATTAGTTT
>APFE031482705.1:89122-161730 GCA_000404065.3 Pinus taeda
CTGCGCTCTCCCCCACCAGTTTACACCCACCTTGGTTGCTCAAACTTTCATGGATCAGATCTTCAAATTGCATGGCATGCCCATTTCTATTGTGTCCGACCGCGATCCGATCTTCACCAGCAATTTTTGGTAGGAACTCTTCAGAATACAAGGCACTCAACTAAAACTCAGCACTTCCTACCATCCGCAAACAGATGGTCAAACGGAAGAAGTCAACAAATGTCTAGAAACCTACCTTAGGTGTTTTACTTCAGAAAAACAACACCTTTGGGTATAGTGGCTACCTCTAGCAGAATGGAGGTATAACACCAACTATCATGCCACCACCAAAATGACTCCATATGAAGCAGTATATGGTCAACTTCCGCCTTCACCTACTTCATATCTCAAGGGCTGCTCAAAAGTCCAAGCAGTGGATCAACTCCTACAACACCGCGCAACTATGCTCGCCCATCTTCGAGAGAGTCTTCACCAAGCTCAGAACCGCATGAAGCAATAGGTAGACCAGCATCGCTCAGAGTGCCAATTTCAAGAAGGGGATCAGGTCTTTTTACGACTCCAACCATATAAGCAAACATCACTCAAAGACAAAGGATGTCAGAAACTCTCTCGCAAATTCTACGGACCATATCAAGTACTTCAACGCATTGGAGAAGTGGCCTATAAGCTGGCTTTGCCACCTACTGCGAAAATCCATCCAGTTTTTCATGTTTCATGCCTCAAGAAATCGATTGGGAATAATTGCAGAATTCAGACTAGTCTACCGGAATTGGACGAAGAAGGATCCATTTGGCTTCAACCGGAACAGGTCCTCGACACACGATTCAAGCAATTGCGTGACCGCATGATTAAGGAATTCCTAGTCAAATGGAAAGACACCCCTCCAGAAGATGCAACTTGGGAGCCAGCCACTATTCTGCAGCAGTTTCCGCAGCTTCAGCCTTGAGGACAAGGCTAGTCTTAAGGGGGTGGGCATGTTAGGGTCCCACCCTAACCCCCTTATCTATGTAATGGGACCATGTCATAGTTAAGAGTCAATAAAGCCCATATTAATAATTGTAAGTGGTTAATCCGCAATTAATAAAGGAACCACAGTTAGTTGCAAATGGGCCGACGGTATTAGTAATAAGCGGTATTTACCCGTGGTATTACTTGTAGGAGTCATATATATAGGATAGTAACTCCTTGCGAGGAGCATCGTGTCTTATTTTTGTAATCGAGCTCTGCTCTATTTGGAGGTTGCCCCCTCGAAGAGGCAAGTGAACATTACTCTCTGAATAATAAAGTCTTCGCTATTCTGTGTTCTGGATATCTTTTCTTCGCATATTCGGTGTTATCGGTCTCTTTTCTTCGCATATTCTGTATTTGGGTATCATTTGCAGGTTAAGAAGCATAACATTTTGGAGCTTGGGAGGATGTAGGATGGTGTGGATGGGTCCTAGGAGGTCTTAGGTGGCATTATGGAGGCTTTTCCCACACTCAGAATTCAAAAGAAAGCCTACAAAAAAACTACAGGAGGACATAGGAACACTACAGGAGGAAAACAGGGAAACTACAGGAGGCCTACAGGAGGAGGCCGAGAGTAATTTCCACTGTTTTTATGGTGTGAGAGTGGGTGAAAAAGGTGGATGAAGGTTGGAATGAAGTGTTAGGGTGCCTATGGTCTACCATGAGTCACCGGGAGAGGGAAAGATGATTGGGTTTTCTCAAGAAGGGAGGAAGAAGTCCTACGAAAAATGAAGGAAAGTAGGGCAGAATTGAGGTGAGGTTTGGGAGACCTATAGGGCATGGATCAGTTGGAGGGTGTGATTGTTGGTAAGCTAGCCTACTACTGGAAGAGATTTTCTTCATAGAAATTGGCAGTCAACTAAGAAAATCAAGCCACCAATGAAATAAGTACATCCCAGGAAAAACAGAGTTTTGCATTAAAATGGCCTAAACTATGATGTATAGAAGGAAACGCTGGGAGATGTTGTAGGAAAGGAAAGCATGAGAGAGGACTATTGAAAATCAGAAAGTGAAGATGATGAAGGAGATCTGAAGCAAAGCAAAACTGGACTATTAACCTACTAAAGAGTTGCAAACACTAGAAGTCCTACAAATGAGGAAAATCTGTGTTCTTGGGGTAGCAAGAGAGTCTTTTCCTCAAATCATGGTCCCAGAGGGAGGAAGAGAAGCCAAGGCACTATTTCTATCCTTTTGAATCTTTTCCGATCACTGCTTAACCTGCTACAGAAACCACAAATGGAAGCAAACTACTAAATCATCAAAATTCTTAACCATAAAAGAACTATGTCTAACAGCAAACTAATTTACAACTAAAGTAAAGCATACAAATACAATTGAAGAGAAGCTTGGTTTCTTGGATTGGGCCCTAAACCAAGAGATTCAGCCCTCTGAGATCACTCAGTGCTAGCTCAAAAGGGATTCCATCTTCATTATCAAAACAATAGCAAGATTACATGAAACTGTCACAAAATAAGCTCGAAATTTGAGCAGAGTTTACATAAGAAAAAAATCCAAACCTAGTGAGGTCCTAGGCCTCTCTACTTATACATCTGAAGCTACCAAAAACTTCCTTAAAATTAGGGAGGCTTGGCTTCCAAAACTCGAGATAACTATTAGTCATCCTCCACTTGCTTGGATGCCTTCTAGTGCATGATTCGGCTGCTTGTACTCTGAACTGAAGGAAGGGGAATTTGAAGTGAGGAGAAATAAATGAGGGGGGATTCCCTCCTATAATTCCTCTCCTCTATCTACTTTGAGTTACTGCTACCATTTGACCACTGGATCCTTGAATTTGACCTCAAAATCCTTCAATAATTTGTATTAAATACATGTCAGACCACATGGCATCATAACTAACTCAACTCACTCTATAAGCATAAATATAATCAGAAAATCAAACAATAAGCTAAGAGAATGGTTGATTTGACTAGGTTAGGAGGTGAAATGAGCCCATATAATTACCCATTTATGAGGCTCATCACTACCAGAACCTGATTGTATCATGGGAAACCATCTAGAAAAGACAACATCTCTTCTCTAGATACTATCTGTAATATATTCTCCATAAATGACATTGAGTAGTTATCTTTTTCAGAGGCACTGTTAAAATTTTGGAAATAAATGCATAGGTGGATCTCCATGAACTTCTTTCTAACAAGGACTAAATTTGAAACCCACGTGGAATCATGAACCTTGTAAATGATTCGAGCATCTAGTAGCTTAGTTAATTCTATCTATATGAAAGGCTCAAGTGATGGATGTACATTCCTTAGGTTCTGCTGAAAAGGTTTGGCCCCTTCTTTTATTGGAATGATGTGCTAGATTATTCAAGTGTCATATGTTTTCAAGTCATCGCCCATCCACGAAAACACATCACAATACTGTCTGAACATGCAGAAAAAACTTGTCGCTCTTCTGGTGTGCAACATGTACCAAGATTTACAAACTTCAGATCTTTGTCAGTTCCCATGTTTATTTTTTTGTACAACATTGTGGAACTTTGGGTTTTCGAATTCACGGGCCCTTGAAAGTGGTTATGCAGGCCATACAAATTCTTAAGTGGTACCACACCCTTAGGGATGAGGTTGCATTTACTTTCATCAGCCGCGCTTTACAGAAATTTCTCATGATCATATTCATCTATTATTGTGTCCTTGAAGATGTCAGCGTTGGCCATGAAATTCAATATTTGTTGATCATCATGAAAAACACATAATTTAGTGATGTTATTAGGGATATATGGCCTATAAAAAATTTAAATAGAAAATCTATCCCTAGGAATTGCCATCCTAGTAGCTGCATTTTCTAGAGAATTTGTAGCTGCATTACGCATTCTTGGTACATAAATGATATTGAAATCTTGGAAGTTAGAGATAAGTCTCCATACCTCTTATTGGTAACTCTTAAGATGGGGTGAAACACGGTGTATGGTGTTATGTACCTGTCACACCATAATCTCTAAATCACTTACGACTTTAATCACAACAATGTTGAGGCTGATGGATTTTTGTAAGCCCAAAATGAGTGCTTCATACTCGGAAGTGTTGTTCGTGCACTCAAACTCCAATCGGCTTGAGACTAAATGTTTCCATTGCAACGGGTCCATAAAAACACAACTAGCTTGAGAGCCCTCCTGTGTCTTGGATCTTTCAAAGTATAGGGTCCACATGTTATCTTTACAAGTAACGCTTGTTGTGCTACTACTACTATCACTATTGTTATTATTGTTACAATCTATGGTACAAGTTTCATTTTCTCTAGTTGGGAAAGGAAGGAGACGCAGCTGTGTGTCTAGTGGGGTTGGGATTCATTGTGCAAGATAACACCCCAGTTGCATTTCCAGAAAGAAATTTCTGAACATAAGTTCTATGAGAGCCAACAGTTCATTTTCACCATTTAAGGGAGTAAATTATGTTTCATGTATCTTTCCGACAACACTTACATCTGGTTGTTTCTACCCTTGTGTGGAAGCCATAATTGTGACTAGTCCATAGCAAAGTATCATTGCAGCTTGTTGGACTAGTTTCTACTGAGAAATAAGCCATATGCTTCCAGGATGTCGACAATCACAATGTTAATACACTGGTGAACTCATCCATCAGACCATAACTGGATGATCACATCCTGGAGTTCACCGGCTGGCACACATGTTTTATTAAGTTGGATGATCTCCGCAGTTGTACTACTCCATTGAGCATTGATTCGCTTAGCAATAGAGAGTGACATGATATTAACCGATGCACCATAATTAACCAAACAGTTGTGGACATTGAACTAAAATATTTTGAATGATAACAAAAATAGTGGGTAGAGCGAGTTTGCTTCCTGCATGTGAGGCGTGTTAAGAACAAATGCGAGTGAGTCAGGAGACTTTCTTGGTCCCTTGATGGAAGAGGAAACACTGTCTATGGAGGTTTTCCCCAATGCATGCAAAATAATATCTCGTTGACCCATGATCTTGGTTAAATCATAAATAGAGATGTTTGCACGGGTCTTTTTCATGTCTTCAACAATTTTGTAATCTAGAGTGGGAAGACTCACCAAGATGTCCAAGGGCAGACTTGTGTTCATGTTCCTTAGTGGGCTGCTTTTGTCTTTTCTGCTCACAAACATATTTTTAGCTGTAGCTGTCTTCCTGGAATTGCCTTATGTTTTCTATGTTGAGCTGACAAGTGGATCAACTATTCTAAGTAGCTGTTGTCTTATTTTTTCTCTTGGTATCTCAAAAACAGTGGGAGCTCCTTGACTCCTCAAACTATTTCGATTATTTTGCTTTGGGGCCGGACAATTTCTCAGAGGCTCCTTCTTGCTAGTTGTCTTCTGGGAAGCGTTAGCACATTGATACATGTTGATTACATGCCCATCACTTGGAGCTTCATCAGACACAATAACTTCCTCTTCGTCTTCACCCTCTGGCTCAACCTACTCACTAGCCATAAATTGGTTAGTCAATTGTGTAACCAGGGTGCTCATTCCTTGGTTCCATCCTTGGAAAATCCTCTTTGAATGTCATTTGCCATGGAACATGCAATAATGATCTGTCGCGATTTCATCTAGGCTTAACACATCGTTAGAGCTCTGTGTAGTTTTGGTTGGGTGACTGCTGCTACTTGAAGTTGAGTTCTTCTTTTTTGCAAATCTAGGAGGCCTATTGTTCACGGTTGTCTCACTCGTTCGCTGCTTGAGTTCAGAAACTTCGTTTTTCAAGGACTTGATGAGATGAGTAAGGTTTTTAATTTCACTTGCTTCATTTTCCTTTGCCTTACTCACAGTAGCCTGAGACATCCTGCCCATGTCTTTGGAGTCCTTAGCTAATTCGTCATCTAAAATGACTCCAATAATGCATAGGTCTTTCTCCACATCAATTTCCTCTTGGATATTTTCCAAAAATGTTGGTTTCATAGCTCACTTGACAAACTGTGCAATGTTTGTCAATAGTGCAGACCTGTAGTAGTCAACTGTGATGGATTCGTGAGCTTTGGTGTCTACAACTAACTTGTTCAAGATACAGTTAAACCTCCGGTTACAATATTTCTCTTTTTCGTTCTACTCCATCTTGAGACTACCCAATTCTTTTAGCAACATGGTGGGGCTTTTGTCTTTAGGAAACTTATCAAGGAAAATTCTCTTGAACACCCCCCAGTTCTGAATGGAGTTGATAGGAAGGTTGTGGTACCATAAAGCTACTCTACCATCCATGGTACATGGAAAAAATATACATGCAACATCGTCATAATGTACCTCAAGTGTCTACAAATGCAGGTAGAACATGTCTATATGATATTTCGCCTTCACTACTCTATCAGGGTCATACTTTGTTAACAACTTCTGTGTGTGTCTTGGTATCTTGTGCAAGACACCTGGGAGTGCCAATGGGCCCTGTGTCATCCATTCCAGATTTTGGTCATCCATGTTGTCCTGTTCTTCGTCCTCCTCCTCTTATTTTCTAAATCTGATATTTCAACTTCTAAATCTATTGGTTGGTCTCCATCTCTGCCTCCTCCACTGCCTTCCCCTCCGCAACCTCCTCTAGAACCTGAGCTTAAGAGTAAGAGGTTATATTCTTCTCCTTCTAGGAAAACTAGAGGTTCCTCTTCATTTTCAACATCTTCTACCATCTCTTTAAGAGTGGTGAGGATTACTTCTTCCATAGACGAGACTACCACTCCTGTGGGTGTAGTCTTTGCTTCGTCTACGAAGAGGGAAGAGTGTGAACTCCTGGAATCAGTCCAACAACTTTAGTGAATTGACAGGTGATGGGATGGACAACATGGATGGGATGATATGAAATTTCTTATTTGGGTTTGAGAGGTGAGGAATAACCAACTTCAGAGTTTTGCATGGGAGAGAGGCAGTCCATGTTACTGCCTTGACCAAATGATTGATAAGTCAGGTTGGTAGGAAATTCAGCCATAAACTATTGACGACCCTCCTTCTAGTGCTAGAAATGTTGATCATGCTGGATCTGCCAACATTCAGGGGATTTCCCCGGTATGAAGTCCCAACTATACCTCACACCATTTGGTGTAGGAGTCCCATCTAGTACGATGGGTCAGTTTTCGTTATCTTAGAGATTTTCCTTAGCTCTTGTTATTCAACACATGAGACTGTTATGATTGTATCTTCAAAAAGTGAGGTGAGTATGCTTGGTGAGTGTGTAATGTAACTTTGTGTCTGGGTTCTCTTATTGTAAGGGAGAGGGCAAAAGTGAGCCTCTAGATGAGAGGTAGTAGTACCACCCATGGAGAGATAACACAAAAACAACAAGGGTTTGTCCAAGATTGAGCAGAGTAGTCCACAACAGATGTGGTAGTCATTAAAACCAAAGTGAAAGGGAAAACACATACACTATCAAACATATTAGTCCACATGGAGGTGACAGTCGTTACAACCAAGAAAACAAGAATGGTTTGTCTAATGTCCTGCGGAGTAGTCCACATGGACAAGAAAATAGTGATAAACAATACAACTCATCTTTAACAATGTAAGTATTAAAATAACCAAACTAGTTCAACTGTCTTAGTACAGTTTAAGCAGACATGCATTACAAATGTTTAAAGAGTAGTCTTACAAACATCTATAAAACATGCATGAAAATGTGTTGGCTCGAAACAAGCTTATGAATTAAGCATAATTCCCAAGACACATCTATACACCATACATCACTAGTCTCAGTAGTGGGACATTGGAGCCACTCCTCACTCCTCAAAGAACAGACTATAGACTCTCAAGGCTATGTGGGAGGAGCCAAGGTGAAAAGTCATTTTCTCATTCAATGGGAGGGGTATATATAGTCAAGCGTGATGCTTGACCCTTGTGAATTTTGGACTATCCTCATGACTGTTCAACTTCCCATGACTTTTCAACTGACATGACTCTTCAACTTTTGTGTGCATCCATTGGACTTCACTT
This sequence comes from Pinus taeda, assembly GCA_000404065.3. Taxonomy (NCBI): domain Eukaryota; kingdom Viridiplantae; phylum Streptophyta; class Pinopsida; order Pinales; family Pinaceae; genus Pinus; species Pinus taeda. Next base: position 97,043 of record APFE031482705.1, read on the forward strand.
TACATTACACTCAGTTACAATGGATATGGCCCATAATGGTGATGTGGCTGAGACAGCTCATGACACAACTCGACATGGCACTGCTGACATGTATTGGCTGACTGTGGTGTCCATGTCAAGCTATTGCGTTGTCGAGTGATGGATGTAGTCTTGGTGTGATTTGTCTTATCCTTTGCATGGCATAGTGTTGCAGGGTCTTCGATGCTCTTGGTCTTACCTGATGGTTCAATACATGTGTTCTTTTTGCTTATTGCTTGATATGCTTGGTATGTTTTTCCAGCTGCAAGCAAGTCTTCTAGGATGTGCACTCGTTCTTCATCCTAGTCATCATCTCACCATGATCCACCAGTGCACATGTTCCTACAATTCACTCATGATGAGACGACATCAAATCCAAAAACTCCTAATCTAGCATGATGCATTATTCTCGTGTTCCAAGTGTCAGGGAGGGAGGACAATTCACTAGAGACAGTGAAGAGTGCAACTCATGATAGAATGAGACATTCCAGTAGGACAACCTGCACTATGGAGAAAAACTACACAGTGATCACTCAGAGGAAGAATTGTGTAGTGAAAATCACTAGTGTCGGCTGCAAGGTGGGATCTTGAGGGAGGCATCTTCTGCACAGTTTTCAGAGGGAAGACAAAGAGGGTTGTAGAGGGAATACTATTCAGTTTTGCACAATTTACAGGGGGAAGATAGAGTAGGGATACAAACAGACTTGTTGGACATGACTGTGAAATATCTGGGAAGAGTGTAGGACAGTCAACAGGGGAACTGCCAGACATGTCTGTGCAATTTCTAGAGGCAGGGAAGAGAAAGGAAGTAAGGATCGTCTGGGAAGCTTTGCGCAATTTTGGGTAATAGCGAAGAGCAAGGCAACAGATGACCAGCTAGGCATGTCTACAATTTTTTGGGAACAGTGCAGACCCAGGTCTCAGGGTAGTGCAGGCAAGGAAGAGGGTAACTTAATGATTGTGCTTGAGAAATGCGCAGTTCAGTCGGACAGGGAGGTAGTTTCTACACAATTCTAGGAGGTAGATAGGACGCTCACCTCTAAGATTGCATAGTGAAACTAACTTGGAGGACAACCTCAAGCACTGCACAGTTGCAGGTAATAGAGTAACATAATTGAGGGCTAAGATTGTGTAGTGCAACTTAGTCGGGGTCCGAAGAAAGAGGGTTGTCCAGTCAGGAAAATTTTCAGGAAAATGGCTAAGTGTCAAAAGAAAGAAAAATTGTTCAGATTGACATTGTGAACATAAACTTAGCATACTCGATGACGAGACAACATATAGCACCAAGAAAACGAGACAAAAAATACCCTCAGTGAGACTCTCTTGGAGTTGAGAGCAGCAAGTGCGACACTTTTGATAGACCTTCGGACGACCATGATGATGCTTGCATGACAATGCTTACAACTTTGTGTCTGAGTACAACAGATGTTTGCATGGCAAAGACAACCCAAACACAATGAAAAACCTTAAAACTCACCTGAATAAGATCACAAGCATGACAAAATAATCAACATGTCGAAAGATGACCGCTGTTCAAACAAGCTAAAAGGCAGAAAGAATTCACAAGAGCTCATGGGGGTGATTTCAAGTGTTTTCAACCATCAAAGGCAAAACCAAGTCTTTGAATTTTGGATGCAATCCAAAATTTTGGAGGGTGTTGCAGCTGCTACAATAGATTCCAAGGGAACATTGAAGCATAGATATCAGTATTGGGTTCTAACATTCATCCTAAGAAAAATAATTCTAAACCCATTAAGCCCTCAGAAATCTCTACTATGATGCATGAATATGAAGAATTGCAGCATGATATATCAAAATTACAGGACCAAGTAAAACAAATTTCGCTCTCCGAAAGAGCAACCAAAGATGAGCTAAAAGGATACATGGATGGTTTAAAAGGTGACATGAATGATATAAAAGTGGATATGGGAGGTTTGAAGGAAGATTTGACAAATTTGTTGCAAGAAAGGCTTCTCAGTGGTAACAAGGTAATCCATGAAAATATTGATGAGGAAAAAAGGATTATGAATTACAATTTTAGAGACTCTAATGTGGGGTTTAATAACCACCACATTCCAAAGAGTGTCAAGTGATGGTTGCAAGTGGAGGAACTATAAATTGCTTTGGAAAGGGAAAAAATACCAAACTAACCATGGGGGAATATGTATTTAACAGTCCAATGCTTTCTGTTCCAATGGGTGGTGTTGATGTTGTACTAGGAGTCCAAGGGTTACAATCTTTGGGGATGATAACATTCAATTTTCAAGAACTTTTCTTGATTATTTTTTGGGAAGGAAAGGAAGTTGAATTAAGGGGTATTAGAGAGAAACCATAAAATATAATTCGCTCTAACAGCATGGCAAAGTTTCTGAAGAAATAACAATGTAGCGTAATTGCTCTATTATGCTCACTAGGGGTTCAAACATCAAAATCATCTATTTCTCTAGATCTCCAAAAAGTATTGGTCACTCATTCCAAGTTATTTGAGAATCCCAAAGGCCTCCCACCTATTCATGATCATGATCATGTGATTCACTTGATTCCAAGAAGTGTTCCTCCAAACATCAGGCATTACAGATATTCATATACCCAAAAGAGTGAAATTGAAAGTATGGTTGCATAAATGTTAGAGGCTAGTATAATTTAACCTAGTCAAAGTTATTTCTCTTCTTCAGTAGTATTAGTGCACAAGAATGATGGATCATGGCTTATGTGTCGAGATTAAAGAGAGATAAAAAAGCTCACTATTAAAGATAAATTTCCCATTCCTATCATTGATGAATTGTTGGATGAATTACATGCAGAAATTTACTTCACCAAGATGGATCTTCGTTCAAGATATCAGCAAATTAGAATGAAGACTAAAGACATTCTGAAAACCACATTCATAACTCATGAGGGTCATTATGAATGTTTGGTCATGCCTTTTGGCCTTACTAATGCACCTTCCACATTTCAAGGTTTGATGAATTCCATTTTCAAACCCTTCGAAAATTTGTGTTAGTATTTTTTGATAATATACTAATCTACAAGAAGTCTTGGAAGGATCATGTTCAACATGTTTGCAGGGTACTCAAACTATTGGAGGAGAAAAAGTTATATGCAAAAACCTCCAAATGTTTCTTTGGAGTATAGGAGGTGGAATATTTGGGTAATATTGTATCTCGTGAGTGTGTTAAGGTAGAACCTAACAAAATTAAATCCAATAAGGAATGGAAAATCCCCACAACCATAAAGCATATTCGAGGATTTATTAGGTTGACAGGGTATTATTGCAAGTTTGTTAAGAATTACTGGAGAATAGTGGCACCTCCAACATCATTACTGAAGAAAGATGAATTTTCTTGGACTCAAGAAGAAACGAAGGCCTTTGAACATCTTAAAGAGGCAAGGTGCCAAGCACCGGCCTTAGCTATACATACTTCACAAAAACTTTTATTATGGAATGTGATGCTTCAAGAAATGGAACTGGTGATGTTTTAATGCAAGAAGGAAGACCCATTGCTTTTGAAAGTCGTCCAATAAAAGGAAAGTATTTACACAAACCTATTTATGAGAAGGAAATATTGGAAATACTACATGCACTAAATAAATGGTGACCTTACCTAATGGGAAGAAACTTCAAGGTAAAAACAAATCATGGTAGTCTTTAATACATTTTGGAACAAAGATTATCTTCAGAAGAGAAACAAAAATGGGTGACAAAGATGTTGGGCTATGACTTTGAAATCATCTACAAAAAAGGGAAGCAAAATGTTGTTGCAGATGCAATCTCAAGAAAGGATGAGGATGTGGAAGCATTTCTTTGCGCCATTTCTATTATCAAACCTAAGTGGATAACCGAAGAAAGGGATTAATGGAAGAATGATGAAGAGGTGTGGTCACTCATTCAAAAGTTGAAGCAAGATCCCAGTACATCTGATACATTTAGCTAGAAAAATGATTCATTATGGTACAAAGATCACTTATAGCTTTGTAATAATTCCCAACTCAAACAAAAAGATTCTTTTCGAATTGCACACCTCTCCCTTAGGAGGCCACTCAGGATTTTTAAAAACTTACCAGATGGTCAAGAAGGAATGCTTTTTGGAATGGCTTAAAATGGATAGTCACAAGTTTGTGGAAGAATCTTTGGTTTTCCAACAAAATAAAGTTGAGGCAATTAAGACCCCGGGTCTGTTACAACCTTTACCCATTCCAACTCAGCGTTGGGAGGAGGTTTCAATGGATTTTATCATAGGTTTACCCAAGTCTGAGGGAAAGAGTGTCATCATGGTGGTAGTTTATAGACTTACCAAGTATGCATACTTTTGTGCATTATCTCATCCTTTTAAATCTAGTACAGTTTCTACTACATTTACGGAAACAATTCAAAATCTTCATCGAAATCCAAGGATTATAGTAAGTGTCAGATCCCATTTTCACTGGAAATTTTTGGATGGAATTATTTTCCTGTCTTGATACTCAATTAGCTCATAGCTCGTCTTATAATACTCATTTTGATGTGTGTTGGCATTATGATACATGTGTTTTCCTCGATGGAAACTCACTTATAACATAATTCACATGTCAGTTCAGAGGTGAAAAAATGAATACAACATAATACTAGAATGAATACAGATGTGACAGAATGCATGACAATTCAGAGAAATCAATTCAAAAGAATGATAAAGTTGGAAGTTCAAGAAATATACGTAGGTTCTGTTAACCCAAGACACGTATGCACTTGAGTTTGGTGAAGAAAAGTAGCGTATGGTTTTTGTACCATGGTATTCTAAATACCAGGGGTTCTTACCATGATAATGGCCCATAATAATGAACATGACAGTGAATATTGATCCTAGAAAAGATTACCACTAGAACTAATGTTGTTTTGACCCATGGTATTAGATGAGAGCTCAACTATATAAAAAAGTGAAGATCAAAGGGCTAAGTGTGCAAGAGAAAGAGCTTTTTATGAAAACTTCAATTTGAAGTATATTTGCATTGTAAGAGCCATAATTATCACGTTGATATGAAATAATTATGCACTGATGAATACAATGATGGATCAGGATCATGAGACCTAAAATGACTGTTCATTGTATGATCTGTTAAGGGATTGAATGGATCTAAGTAATGACACATGTTTTTATCTTTGATTATTATGATCTAGGTCTTTCTAAGGTTCTGAAGGGATGAACAATTTTAGGTCAAAATTTGCAGATCTATATGCTGGTTGGTCTTTGGAAAAACATGTATACATGTGGGTTCACTTCTAAAAAGTTACGTATATAAAGTAAGGAGTTTATGTTCATAAATGACTGGTCAACTTGATTAGTGTTGTTGCTTCTCTACTGTCTGCCAATGATGTGCTCACGTTGATATGGGTTGAGTGATAATGTCTGAAGTAGATCTGACTGAATGATGAAGTTGAATTTGGGTATTAATTGATTGATGAATGTTAATATTACTTGTTGATTGTGATTGAAGATCAAAGACAATCTTTTTATTGGTTTAGAGTATTGTAGTAGATCTGAGTGTGATTCAGTGCTCTTTTTAGAAATTGCAGTGGTCAAATTTTCAGTTTTCAATATATTAAGATCTATACACGGGTTTCTCTCCAGAAAAGCATGTATGCACATGGGTTGCCTTAAGTGGTAGCATATACATTTTGGCAAATCAATGATCAGGGTTGTAGTTAATTCTATGTGTTGATGCAACATTCTAAGTTTAGTTATGTGTATAGGTTATAGTGATTTGGATGTTCTAGTTGATTGGTTAAGTTTTGATGATGTATCAGTTGTTTGGGTTTCAGTGATTGGTTGATTATGTGTGTTAGAGATTGATGATTGTTTTACAATAATGATTGAGTATAAGTGTTGATATTGGATCCAGTTTGAAAATTTTATGAAATGTGGACCATGGATGTTGCTAAGGGTTGGAGCCTTTAGTGAGGAAGTCAAACATCCTGCCAATAGTAGTTAGTGATCATATCAGGGGGTTGGAGCTCCCTTCTAGTAGGAGATGGAGAACAAGTGCAGGTTGTAGCCTTCAACAGGTGGGTGCCTGCATACTGGTATGGGTCTGCACCAGTACAAGAATGTAAGTAGTTTTTGATATTAATAAGTTTTGAAGACTAAGACGACAACAACGGTGGTTTTCTCCCACATTATGTTTCCACCTTAAATCCTGGTGTTCATGTGTGTTTACTTATGTTCCATACTTTATTATGTTCTTATGACTTATCAAATGCCTAATAAATCTCTTATATTCTGGTTCGAAGTTTAACAGATAAAGAATTAGTTGTTTTACAAATTTTTCTAGGAATACGCTAGTTTCCTTTACAACAATCACATATATACGCTAGTTGGGTTCAATCAAGTCATGTATACGTTTGAGAAAATAAAAATTATTATTGTGAGTTTTAAAATACTGAATCACCCCCACCCCCCCACCCCCAAGTGTTTTTACCAACAATGTGCAAACTGAGATAGTCAACAAATGTTTGAAATATATCTTTGTTGCTTTCTATCTGATAAACAAACACAATGTGTCAAGTGGTTACCTCTAGCGGAGTGGTGGTATAACACTTCCTTCCATACTGTAGCAAAAATGACCCCATTTATAACACTTTATGTATATCATCAACCATCCATCACATCATCTTTAAGAGAAAATTATAAGGTTCAAGCAATGGAAGATCACATTGAGCATCAACAACAAGTTCTCCAACTCTTAAAGGATAACCTCACTTTGTCGTAGAATTGAATGAAACAAAAAGCATATCATCATCGCAGTGAATTTTTTTTTTATGTAGGTGACTAGGTATTTTTATGTCTAAAACCATACAAACAAATGTCTCTCAAGCAAGCTAAGAAGGATAATAAATTAACACCCCAGTACTCTGGTCCTTACAAGGTATTGCAAAAGATTGGTACTATGACATACAAATTGGAGTTTCCTGCATCTTCATGAGTACATCTAGTTTTCCATGTTTCATGCTTAAAGAAGGTTATTGGTGACAAGATTCCAGTTCAAAAAATGTTTCCAGAACTCAACAAATAAGGATAAGTCATATTTGAGCTTGAAGAAGTCATGGAAGCAAGAATACGATAGCTACATAATCAATCAATTTCATAGTATCTCATTAAGTTGAAAAACTTACGTACTAAGATTCCACATGGGAGGATGAAAATTTTATACAAAAGCATTGAGAACTATGCAAGCATTGAGGACAACACCTTTTTGAAGGAGAGAGGCATGTTAGGTCCCTATAATACTAGTGTATCCCCTTATTATTATTGGCGTGTCCATGTAGCCCCCATATTGTTATTTTTGTGCCCCATAGAAACCCACTATTTTAATTGTTGTTCCCTTACATTATTATTGTTATGTAGGCTCTGATTATATTGTGACCCCTTAGACTCCTATATATACAAAGGAGGTATTTTCATTTGAATAATCCAATAATTGTTATTTTATGTAATGTAAATGAGGTTTCCCCCTCAAAGAAGATAATTTTTAAGTAGTTGATATATCCTTTTGTGAGATGGTTGCATAAAAATCACCCCGCTCTTCAAGGACACCACTTCATTTTGAGTTGAAATTTCCATGGTTCATGGGTGACTTAGCTTAGACTTGATTTTGTTAGCTGACAATGGCCAAGTTCACTAGCCACCTCCAACCTATTAAAACACATTTTCTTGCTAAAAAAACATTTTAGTAATTTTATGCATAGGGAGGAGGTTAGGGTTGCCATACTTGAGCCTACTTGTGGATCAAACTGTTGTAGAGGTTTGTATGCTATAGCTAGACCATACATTATTATGAGAAAGGGAGTTGACCTCTATGACTTATTTCTTGTGCATTTATTCATTCTTGATGATACCTTGACTGTTTATTTTTCATTGTGTGTAGGTGCCTCTTCTGATGTCCGAGTTGTTGTTGCTGGTGGAAAGCCTCCTTGAGAATGATGTGCTGCTTCATAGTTGCAAAAAAGGATCCATTATCCCTTTTAGTGGTGGAAAAAATTGATATCTGTGATTCTTATTGGCATGTGTTATATCCTTTCAACGACTAGTGTCACGTGCCTAACACAATGGGGGGGTCACAGGGTGGGTGCAGCCCCCCTACACAGGATCTGGGGTAGCACTTCATGAATTTTTTTTATGCAAACCCAATAATAGTTGGGAAAAACCAATGATGGCTGGTGGACGCAAAGATGGTGGGCGGACCTACCCATTGTTTTTTGCATGGTTTTTGCACATGGTTCTGGGCATGATGGTTTTTTTCCCATGGTATTTTGTAGATTCGGTCAAGGGAACTATGGTTATGTTCTAATCTAGGGTTAGTGGATTGGGTTTTACGAATGCTTTGACATGTATATTTATGTATTGTAATGTTGAAATGAATATAATGAAAAATAAATCTAGTAACCCCAATTTTGGGATTTAGGGAAAAATATTTGTGTACATTTGTTTTATGTTCTTGCCATTGTATTTTTTATGTTTTAATAATTCGTTGGTAGGTAATTTCTATACAGGGTTGAAAGCTACATTTTGTACCAAAGTTGTTTCAACTTCAAGGGGAAGTATTTACTGTTGAGGGGTTTTTCTCGGGCATCTAGTAGACCCTGTTCAGTGGGAGATCTGCAGGATCGATTATTGTGATGAAAGAAGATTGTGAACAATGGAAAGATAGAGATTACGAAATTTAATGGTCAAAGTTTTGAGCTTTGGAGGATCACTATGGAGGATCTATTGGTGCACTGAGACCAATGGATTATTGTAGATCTAGGTACGACACCAACAGGAATGTCGGCAGAAGACTGGGCAAAGTTAGATCAGAAGGCGAAGAGCACAATCTGATTGTTTCTCTCATATTCAGTATTGTTGAATTTATCAAGGGACGTTATGGTGAAAGCTTTTGTGAGACAAGTGAGGGTATTTGTACTAATCTAAGTCTTTGGTGACCAAATTTTTCCTGTGGAAAAAATTGTATAAGCTGAGGATGGAGGATAGAGACTCAGCGACGGAGCATTTGAACACCTTTAATATTGTGATAAGCCAGTTGTTATCTATTGATATAAAAAATTTAGATGCATATAAGTGCATCGGTTTGTTGTGTTCTCTACTAGATTTGTGATAGTTTGGTTGTTGCAATAGGTAGCAATACAACTACCTTAAAGTTTGATGAACTAGTCTCATCCTTGTTGTCAGAGGAGATGAGAAGGAAAAATATGGAGAACCAAAATGGGTATGCCTTGTCTATACGAGGATGGTCTCAGAAAGGAAACAAAAATAAGTCCTCATGTGGGAGATCTAAATCTCCAGGAAAAGTTGTAAAGGTATGTTAGAAACATGGAAAAAAAGGTGAACTACAAAAAGGAATATAGATCTAAAACTCCTGAGAAAGGAAAGGGATTTGATTATTTTCCTTCTGTAGAGGCAAAAACCACCTCAGATGATGGTGGGGATGTGTACTTGGATTCTTCTCCAAGTAGATATGTAGATCATGAGACATTGTTTATTGAATTAGGTGCATCCTTTCACTTCATTCCACATAGCGATTGGTTCTGCGAATATGAGAAATATGATGGTGGTGATGTCTTCTTAGGGGATGACAGGAAGGAAAGGATCATCGAATGCAGAAAAGTCAAACTTAAGTTGCAAGGTGGAAAGTTTAAAATACTTCTTGGTGTTCTTCTTATTCCTAAATTGGCCAAAAATCTAATTTATGTAAGCAATATGGATGTTGCAGGTGTAAAATAGTGTTCGAGAAAGATACCTGCAAGATGGTTCAGGGAGCACTGGTATTGATGCGGGGAGTTTGGATTGGAAATTTGTACAAGATTTTGGGTAGCATTGTTATTGATGGGTGTAATAGTTTTTTGGTTCCTGAGTGGAGCACGAAATGTAGTGGTATCTAGAGAAAAGACCATGCTATGGCATCAAAGGCTTGGACATATTGGACAGAAGGGTATTCGAATATTGCATGGTAATGGTATGGTAGAAGGTATGTCTAATTTCTCTCTAGATTTCAATTTCTGTGAACATTGTATATATGAGAAGCAAAATCATGTGAGTTTCCCCTTTGATGCTAAGAGGGTGAAAAGGATATTAGAGCTTGTACACAATGATGTGTTTGGACTTATGTCGATTCCATTACTAGGTAATTCTATGTACTATGTCTCATTTATAGATGACTTCTTGAGGAATACGTGGATATATTTCCTCAAGATGAAATCTAAAGTCTTTGATAGGTTTAAAGAATTTAAGGCTCTGGTGGAAAATCAAATAGAGAAGAAGATTAAAGTGTTGAGGACAGATAATGGGGGATAGTTTTGCAAGGAGGAATTTGAAGATTTCTATAAGAAGTGTGGCATAGCATGACATAAGACTACTCCATACACACCTCAGCAAAATGGAGTTGTAGAAAGAATGAATAGGACATTGATGGAAAAGGAAAGAAGCATGCTTGGTGGTGTTAGGTTAGGACCGGAAGTTTAGGTAGAGGTAGGGGATACTACATGTTACATGTTTAATATATCACCTTCATCATCATTGGAGGATAAGACTCCACATGAGGTATGGACTGGTAAGAAACCCTCTCCCTCACATCTCAGGGTATTTCGCTGTGATGCATATGTACATGTTCCAAAGGAGAGAATAACCAAGTTGGATAGTAAATCTAAAAGTTCATCTTTATTGGGTATAAGGATGGTCTAAAAGGTTATAAGCTTTGGAACCCATAAACAATGAAAATTGTGTACATATGAGATGTGGTGTTTAGAGAGGTGAAGGATGTTATTAAACAAGAAGTCCTAGCAAAGGAACCTGAAAAGATAGAGTATGAACTAAAGGAGGAAGAATCAAAATCTATAACAGAATAAGAATCATAAGAGGAAGAGCCATAGACTCCAGTTTTGAGAAGACTAGTTCGAGAGAGAAGGTAGCCATAGAGGTATATTCCATCTTCTTTCTGTTCAAATTTTGCTTTATCTATTAATGATGATGATCCCATAACTATGAGGGAGTTAGTGGATTTATAGGATGGAAAACTTTGAAAAGAGGCCATGGTTGATGAAATGGAATAATTGGACAAAAATGAGGCTTGGGATCTGGTGGAGTTGTCAGCTGGTAGGAAACCCATTGACAGAAAATGGCTTTTTAAGAAGAAGATAAATGCAAAAGGCAAGGTGGAGAAATACAAAGCTCAGTTAGTAGCAAAAGGTTATTCCCACGTGCCAGGAATTGATTTTGGTTATATTTGTTCTCTTGTTGCTAATTTAGCTTCCATTAGATCACTTTTATTTGTTGTTGTTTCTTCCTATTTTGAGGTAGAATAGATGGATGTGAAGACAAAATTTATTCATGGGGATTTGGAAGAAGAGATCTATATGAAGCAACGTGAAGGCTTTGTGGTGAAGGGTAAGAAATAAATGGTATGCAAGTTAAAAAATTCTTTGTATGGGTTAAAGCAGTCACCAATGATGTGGTATCAGAAATTTGATACATATATATGGGGACTTGGGTTCACAAGGAGAAAAGCGGATCACTTTGTGTATTTTAAATTAATTGGTGACCGTGTTATTTATTTGGTCTTATATGTGGACGATATGTTGTTTATTGGAAATGAAAAAGAAATGATCTAGGATTTGAAGATGCAATTTTCTAGGATTTGACATAAAGGATATTGGTTCTGCAATCAATATTTTGGGCATGGAAATTAAATAGGATCGAGTAAAGAGGAATCTTTGATTAAACTAGAGGAAGTTTGTTGAGTAAATATTGCAGAGTTTTAACATGTAGGATAGTAAAATGGTGAAGGTTCCTATTCATGTAGGTTTAAATTTATCTGATGAACAATGTCCTAAGACAAAAGAAGAAGAAGAATAAATGTCTTGTGTTCCATACGCGAGTGTAGTTGGTAGTCTGATGTATGCAATGGTTTGTACTAGACCACACATTGCACATACAGTGGGAGTTTTGATCAGGTTTATGTTGAAACCAGGGAAGGAGCATTGGACAAACGTGAAGCAAGTTTTTAGGTATTTCTATGGTACTAGTGATTATGGTTCATGCTACGAAGGAAGTGTTGAAAATGCAATGAAAAAATCCTAATTTAATTTTGCCTTGATTAAATTAGGAGAAATTCGAATTTCAATTTCTGTAGAATACTTGGAGGTAGTTAACTTAGGTGACATAGCTCTTTTCACTAAGTTAACTCAGTAAATTCAAGTTGGAGACACTTGAGTTCAGTTATGCATGATTGATTTCTAATTTGTAGTAATCTATTTCAGTTAATTTGGGTTATAGTCAGTGTAACTAGTTCTCACTGTTAGTAGAATTAGTGGAGGTTCAATCAAGGGTGTGTAACATTTTTCACACTGAGTGACAAGGGTGTGTAACTTTTTTCACATTGAGTAATTATCCAGTTAACTAATCAATCAACCTAAATTAACTCATGTTAGGTCCCTATACTACTAGTGTAACCCCTTATTGTTATTAGTGGAACCCCTTATTATATTGTTGTGCCCATGTAGTCTCCATATTGTTATTATTGTGCCCCATAGAAGCCCACTATTGTTATTATTGTGCCCTTAAATTATTATTGTTATGTCGACTCTAATTATAGTATGACCCCTTAGACTCCTATATAAGAAAGGAGGTCTTGCCATTTGTATCATCGAAGAATTGTTCACTTGTGTAATGTAAAGGAGGTTTCCCCCTCGAAGAGGCTGATTTCTAAGGTGTTGATCTTTCTTTTCCATCTTTTTGTGAGCTAGTTTCATAGCATTTGGTATTAGATCTTTGGCATCCAAATAGGCCTTCATGGAATTGTCGCTATAACTCTTTTTCTTCGACATTTTAGAAGATAACACAAAAACCCATTTGAGACAAAATCGTTCTAAACATCAGGTCCAAAGTTTAGATCTTCTCTCGCATATATTTTTAGAGATATGATCTGACGTTGTTAGGGTTTTTGCAAGCTCCAGAATTCCATCTCAAATAGGTTATCATGGAATTTTCACTCTAATTTGATTTCTACAAAGTTTTAGATTCTGCAATTAAAACCAATTTGAGCCGAAATCTTAGTGAAGCTCAGGCCCAAATATCAAATTTGTACTCACTATATGTTCAGAAATATGGTCTAATACATTTAGGGTTTTTGCAAGCCCTCGAATTACATTGCAAATAGGTCACCTTGGGAAAATCATCATAGCTCCATCTCAGAGCATTTGATTGAAATTTCATAAAAAGTTATAGATAGAAGACGGACTGTGGTTTGTTGGGTATTAGTTTTAGAACATAAGGTCAAAAAAGTGACACATGGCACTTCGTACAAGTTTGCTCTACTGAACAAGTCTATAATCAGGTCATCGTGGGATATTTGACATAATTATTCCTTGTAGAATCCAATCTTGACCCAACTTGTGGGGTTAGAAAGAGGACTCATAGGGCTACCGCAGGACACAATTTCAGAACTTGGAGATCTGCAATTACAGAGTTATATTCATTTCAAGATCGAGCTCCTAAAATCAAGAAACAACGATATGAGGAAGTTTGATGGCAAAGATCCATTAAATTGGATACTACAGATGGAGCAATATTTTGATCTACATGAGGTGAAACTGCTACAAAAGGTACATATTGCATATTTATATTTAGAAACGAATTAATTTTTATGGTATGAAGGGCTTTGTTCTCATAAACCACTTGTCACGTAGTCAATTTTCACGGAGGAAAGGATAGCACATTATGAGGATACAAAGAGAAACACCTTTTTTCAATTGATAAATCTCAAACAAAAGGGTTCAATGGCAAAGCACATTAAGGACTTTCAAAAATTGAATATAAGGGTAAATGATATTCTAGAGAAGCAAAGGATTGATGTATTTCATAGGGACTTTAAATGATAACATTCAACATGAGGTTCGTCTTTGGGAACCTGATTCATTGGAGAAGGCATTCAGGTTGGAAAGAAAAATTGAAAGCGAAATTATGGAAACAAGGAATCCCACCACTCACGACTATAATTATGGAAGTTTGTTTTCTCCTAGCCTTCCACAAACTACAAGGTTTACACCATAACAATTGGAAGAAAAAAGAGAAAAAGGGCTTTGTTACAATTGTGATAGAAAATACACTAAAGGTCATAAGTGTGCTGAGAAGAAATTATTTTACATAGATTATGAAGAGGAGGAAGAAAAGGATCAAGAAACATCAGAAGAAGAGGATATACACTAGGAACCAACCCCAAAGAAATAAGAAATGAATCTAACCATATCTTGTAAATCATTGGAAAGAATTACCACTCCTTAAACTCTCAAGATAAGAGGACATATCAAGAAGAAAAAGGTTGAAGTGAAAGATCACATCGAGAAAGAAGAAATGAATCTGACCATATCTTGTAATGCATTGGCCAGAATTTCCACTCCTCAAACTATCAAGATAGAAGGACATATCAAGAAGAAAAATGTTCAAGAAGTGAAAGTTCACATCGAGCATCAAGAAATGAATCTAACCATATCTTGTAATGCATTGGAAGAAATTACCACTCCTCAAACTCTCAAGATAGAATGACATATCAAGAAGAATAAGATTCAAGCAGTGAAAGATCACATCGAGCATCAACAACAAGTTCTCCAACTTTTAAAGGATAACTCCACTTTGGTGCATAATCGAATGAAACAACAGGAATATCAACATCACAGTTTAAGACATTTTGATGTAGGTGATTGGGTATTTTTACGGCTACATCTCAAGCAAGCTATTTATGAGGAGGAAATGTTGGCAATACTACATGCACTTAAGAAATGGCGACCTTACCAAATGGGAAGACACTTCAAGGTAAAAATGGATCATGATAGTCTTAAATACCTTTTAGAACAAAGATTATCTTTAGAAGAACAAAAAAAATGGGTCACTAATATGTTGGGTTATGACTTTGAAATCATCTACAAAAAAGGGAAGAAAAATGTTGTTGTAGATGCACTCTCAAGAAAGGATGAGGATGTGGAAGCATTGCTTTGTGCTATTTCTATTATCCAACCAGATTGGGAAAATGAAGCAAGGGATGAATGGAATAAGGACGAAGAAGTGTGGCCACTCATTCAAAAGTTGCAGAAGATCCCAGTTCAAACAATATTGCTAGAACTTGACAAGGAAGCAAAAATCATATTGGAATCTAGAGCAGTCACAGAACAAGAACCTGGAAGCTATGAAATTGATCAATTTCAAAGTATCTCATCAAGTAAAAGAACTTACCCACTGAAGATTCCACATGGGGGGACAAGAATTTTATACAAAAGCATCAAGAACTACTCAAACGTTGAGGACAACACTTTTTAAAGGAGAGGGGCATGTTAGGTCCCTATACTACTAGTGTAACCCCTTATTGTTATTAGTACAACCCCCTTATTATATTCTTGTGCCCATGTAGTCCCCATATTGTTATTATTGTGCCCTTACATTATTATTGTTATGTCGGCTCTGATTATATTCTGACCCCTTAGACTCCTATATATAGAAAGGAGGTTATTTCATTTGTATCATCAAAGAATTGTTCACTTGTGTAATGTAAGGGAGGTTTCCCCCTCAAAGAGGGTAATTTCTAAGGCGTTGATCTTTCTTTTCTATCGTTTTGTGAGCTAGTTTCATAACAACTCATGCATGCGGAGAATTCGAGTTACCCAGTTGAGATTGGAGTTCTAGGGAAGTGTAATATCAGTTGTAGAATTTTCCAAGTTGTACAGGTGGTGCATGCAGTCAAAGAAGGGCCTAAAGGAATTGTGCAATTCTTAATGATATTTCCTTGAGTCAGTCTGTGGGGTAGTGAGATAGATTATACTAGTGCATGGGGTTGCTCAGGCTTGAGAAAGAATTATATTTCTTCTCTATTCTTTGATTAATGCAATACAAATAGTAAGTGGTTTTGAGTAGTTTATTTCCCCTAGAGAAATCTGTGTATGTGTGTTTAATCTTGATACATGTTACTGCTTTGTGTTCTCGATCGTGATTTCCTTTCTGTAGATGAGTAGAGTGGCTTCAAGTTTTGTGATATAGTAAATTTCATTAGTAGTTTTGAATCTACACATTACATTTCTACATGGTATTAGAGCATGAATCACAATAGAGAAGAGAAGTCAAAGTTGTCTTTGCAGTTGGATCGAATTTGCAGGATCAATTCTTCAGAGCTAGCGGGATGGTTTTCTATGGACTAAGACTTGATTATGCCCTTGAGGGAAGCTTGAATTATGTGGCTTTGAAGGATCGCATGGAGGCAGTTCTAGAAGATAATGGGTTGAAGTAATTCATAGAAAGAAATATTATGCAACCAATAGCAGTTCATGCTTAGGATCATGGATCATTACCCTTGATACAAGGGCCCACAATATTCAATAGGAGCAGGATCAGTATTAGTCAAATACTCAGGAGTGTAGATGAGTGTTGACAGTAGAGTAAGAGGCTCACTAGCATAATCAACAACAACACAATTTTCTCAGTATACAGTTATAGACACAACTAATTTAGTTTGTTTTTTTTATATGCTTCTCAGTTGCAGATTTTGTAGTAGAAACAACAAAGAAGAGAAGTATTGCATGCAATACATTCCAAAGGTGCTATATCGGGGTAGATATGAATCCCTTTCTTGCTAAGAGGGAGTGTTGAAAATGAAGCAAGAAAATCCTAATTTAATTTTTCATTGATTAAATTAGGAGAAATTCAAATTTCAATTTCAATAGAATACTTGGAGGTAGTTAACTGAGGTGACATATCTCTTTTCACTCAGTTAAATTAGTAAATTCAAGTTGGAGACACTTGAGTTCAGTTATACATGATTGATTGTTAATTTATAGCAATCTATTTTATTGAATATGAGTTATTGTCAGTGTTATTGGTTCTCACTGTTAGTAGAACTAGTGGAGGTTTAGTGAAGGGTGTGTAAATTTTTTCACACTCAGTGACAAGGGTGTGTAACTTTTTTCACACTGAGTAATCATATAGTTAACTGATCAATCAATCTAAATTAACTCACACATGCATAAAATTTGAGTTACCCAGTTGAGATTGGAGTTCAATGGTAGTGTACTATCAGTTGTAGAATTTTCCAAGTTGTACAAGTGGTGCATGCGGTAAAATAAAGGCCTAAAGGAATTGCACAATGATCAATGAATAATTTCCATAATTAATAGGGGGCTAATTCCTCATCAAACAACGCAAGGAAATAGGAGCTTGGTAGATTGATAAATTGGCTAAGTATTGGCTTGAGTTAGTCTGTGAGGCAGTGAGATAGATTATACTAGTGTAGCAATTACTCAGGCTTGAGCAAGCATTGCATTTCTTCTCTACTGTTTTATTAATGCAATACAAATAATAAGGGTTTTTAGCAGTTTCTTTCCCCTAGATAAATCTCTGTGTATGTGTGTTAAATATTGATTCATGTTAATGATTTGTGTTTTCAATCATGATTTGATTTCCACAAATGAGTAGAGTAGCTTCAAGTCTTGTGAACTAGTAAATTTCATGAGTAATTTTGAATCTACACATTAACTTTCTACAGGAAGACCAAGATTGGATAGAGTTTTGGACATACATGACTTTGTTGATGCAGACTAGGCTAGGGATCTAGATCGAAGAATATCTACAAGTGGGTATTTGTTTAACCTATTTAGAGGAGCACTCAATTGGATGAGCAAGAGACAATCTTTAGTGGTACTTTCAACTACAAAGGCAAAATACATAGCCACTCATGCAAGAAAGGAAGCAGTTTGGTTATAGAGATTATGTTTAAGTATGGGGTTGGTACAAAAAGCTATAAGGATAGACTGTGACAACCATAGTGTAATTTTCTTAGCATATAACCCTACTTATCATTCGAAGACAAATCACATTGATGTTCGGTATCACTTTGTGAGGGATATGGTTGAGGACAAAAAGGTGTTGTTGGTAAAGTTCGACACTTTGAAGAATGTTGCAAATACATTGACAAAGTCTGTGAGCACTAAGAAATTTTCTTGGTGTAGAGAAACAATGGGCATTGTAGGGCTAGACCAATGACTAAGCTCTCTTGTGACACTTTGTGAGGAAGGAAAAAAACAGGTTGGAGAATGTTGGGTATGTATTATATTCCTTACAAATTTTCTATGTGAAATTAGGGGTGGGGAAACCCCCCATATTGGGGGGTTTGCAGGGGGGCGGTAGCCCCCCTACATAGGGTCTAGGGCAGCGGCCCGAGCTTTTTTTTTATGCAAACCCAATAATAGTTTAGCAGAACCAAGGATGGGGGGAATACTCAAAGATGGTGGGTAGACGTACTCATGGTTTTGTGCATGGGTTTTGCACATCATTTTGGGCATGATGATTTTCTGCCCATGATATTTTGTAGATCTGGTCAAGGGAACTACAATTATGTTCTAATCTAGGGTTAGTGGATTGGGTTTTATGAATTCTTCGACATGTATATATATGTATTGTAATGTTGAAAGGAATATAATGAAAAATCAATCTAGTAATCCCGATTTTTGGATCCAAGGGAATTTTTTTTTTGTATATTTGTTTTATGTTATTGCCATTGTATATTTTTCTCTTTTAAGAATTCATTTGTTGGTAATTTTTGTACAGGGTTAAAACCTACACTGATATTCCCTCTCCATAATTGATCTTGTTGGGGGGCCTATCTGCCATTGATCGATAAGTTGTGATGTCCTATTGGGCCAACTTGGACTTATTACGTACTCCTATTACAATTTTGACTTAACTTGGGTAGTGTAAGTTGGTTTTCTCACTTCATTGTACGTCATAAGAACTATAATTTCATTGGATGACCCGAATCAACTAGATTTAAGAAACAACCCCTTTTCTTGATAATCCCTACATTAGATTTGTTAATTCACCATTAAGCTATCGACCAATGGTAAAACCATTATAAAATATCATTTGAATATCAATATGATAAAATTTATGTTTAAAAAATTATTAAGTCTATCGGTGAGTAAGAACATATGTTACACTCCTCCAGTTAATTTGATTACATATTCAATTTCTTTATTTTGTGGTTAGGTCCTTTGATGATGACCTGAAGAAATTTAACTTCAAATTTGTAATGCCATCTCTCCTCTTTGAGTGAAGCTCCTTGAGCCAACTTCTGGATTGTAAGCTTCAAGTTCACCTTTTCTTTTCTTGAGCTTAGACTTGCTAATAATCCACACTCAAAAGAGAAATCAAACTAGCTTGTTAAGCTCTGATACCAAACTTGATCTGGATATTTTATTTATGAGCTAATGGTTTGTCTTCATTAAACAAAATGTGAAATACCAAACTTGATAAAAAGCATTGGAAGGACTATGAACAGAAAGAAATAATTGCGAAGAAATAAGAACATAATGAGATTGATAAAAGAGTTCACCCAATGTAGGATACATCTCCAAGTCCACTTCGAATGGTGTGGGCTCTTCAACTATGATGCAAAATGGAAACTTTACATCAAAGTCCTCAATCTCAAAAGTTAGTTCTCTGCTCTATAGTTGCACAATAGCCTCTACGAACTCTAGAAATCACTCTCCCCTTTCTTTGATCTCCAAAATGGCACAAAATGAGTGTATTTACCACATATATAGTGATAAACTCACAAATATAAGCTAAGGGTTCAAAATTTCTATTCCCAAAACAATGTTTAGGTACACAAGTAGACTTGTTACTTATAAAACATTGAGTCACAATAGACCCTGGAGGTTGAATCTGTGACATTACATCATTCCATTATACCCAACACGTCAACTTTATTAATAGTTGTGGTTAGGCCAATTACACATCCCAACCCATTTGTGCATTGGTACATGGCCTGCCTATTTAGCATTGTCTATCAGTAGGTCACGGGGTCAAACCGACAACCCCCCCATATTTGGCATATTGTTAAAACAAAACTTTTAAAATGGAATGTGTCAATTCCTTTCCAAAGGAAAACCATTGGTCTAACAGTAAATTGTTATAATACTTTTCATGAGGTCATGTATTCGATTTATCTATCGAACTTTTCATAATTGATTCCCAAACCTTCTTGGCCTTTTGGTGGTTACCACATGGAAGCTTCTCATTAGGCCACTAGTGGATAGTTTTTCCAATCAAATATTATGAAATGTTTTTGCTCTAGATCCTGCCACATGTTATTTTCCACCTGTTCTGTCAGCTCAGATGCCCATGTCACCATGACATCATCGTATTTCTACCACACTAGCATCCATACAGTGTCATGTGTCCATTGTCGATCACACCACATCACCATGCAATGTAAGCCTCTTCTCACCTATCCTTCGTGTGTGATCCGTAAACTACTGTGGATATTCTAATGGATAGTTCGTCACAAGAGACCTAATAATATTATATTAAACTCTAAAAATTCTATATTATTACAGTTTATTAAAACTTTAAGATCTGTGGATTTAACTATAATTAGTGCATGCATCCAAATGGAAATTAGGCATGAAACCAGAGAACGATAAAATAAGCACACACACACACACACAAGACACAAGATATGCTCTCTAGGAAACCCTTTTCGGGAGAAAACTTAGCTAGAAGGTGAGGCCGCTTCGCTCTCTTTGTCTGTCTGGAAATATGGTTGCAGGTACAAAAAAGTAAGTCATGTGGCCTGTGGGATGCTATAGTGCACAAATCCTCTCTGTGTGCTCTACCTCCTATCTCTCCTGGATATTTTTTCTCAGCTATGGAACAAAATTCTCTTGAAATAATGGAATGCCTCTTCCTCCTAGTGGCATGGTTATAACACAACGCAATAGCCTACCAGTGGTTAAGTTTGACTACATCAACTCTTAACTAGAGTTACAAAATAGAATCTTCTAGAGTCTTTTACATCACAAACACATGACTAGCCCATTTTCTATAAATAATATGGGTTGACGTGACATCCTCCTGAACTATAGGTGTGAAAACAGGAAGGTCAACTTCTGAGTGGCATAAATTTTGCATACAGACTCTGATTGACGCACTTCTTGTGCGGTTGGAAAGGTCTCCGTGTGTAGAATAGCATGAAAAAATGTCGTGTTAAAGTGACAAATGTTTACCCCAAAAAAATGTTGTTTGATGTCTCAAAACACTCCTGGAAGGTTTCAGACCCCGTTTTTCCAAACTGGGTCCTGCCAGTAAAAACAGTCCCGTGAGCTGATTCCTCCACTTTTTCTACTCCAAATGCATTGAGACGGATGAAAAACAATATAATGATCCAATTCAGATCAATATGGCCTACCACATATCACCCTAAGGGGAAACCACATGTCACCCTTTGGGACTGCCACATGTCACCTTTGTCCTTACTTTTTCTTGTTTTACAAAACCTTTAGAATGTGATAAATTCTCATACAATCTATTTTAGCATGTTCAAGTTGTGTAGGAAAGCTCTTGTTGTTGAACTCTTCATCATGGTGATATTTTCATCTCGATTTAGGACTATTAAATTTTGAGGTATCTTGGATCTCCCTAGATCATGGGAGAAAATTGTCTTTGAGGGTGTGATCTGCTAATTCTTAGATGACTTTATCTTGAAGAGGAACAAGGTCTTTGTTAATTTTTCACTCGTTCTTTGTGCTTGTTCAAATTGTGTTATGAATTTTCCATAATTTTTGTTGAGTTGTATTGTTGTCCTTTTCCTTTCTTTGTTGTTGTTGATTTTACATTTGATATATGTGATTTCTTTCTAAAACCCTTTTCCACGCTTATTTTTGGTCAATTTCGTCCAAAATTTGGTACATATTTTTAAAAACCATAAGTTTAAGTTGTTTAATTTGCAAAGATTGAGTGCCTTAGGAGATTTTCAAGGTATTGAATCCATTTATGAATTCAAATTGCATTTTAAACTAGAAATTATATTGCCCGCAAAAAATCATTTTGTCTATAAGAAGACTTTTCCCTTTTAAAATAGTGTAACATGCACAACTAGCTTCCACTCTCAACCTCTTCTTATAAAATTTAAATCTAAATTTTAATGAAGACTTAAAGCCTTGAACAACCTCTTAAACATTAGAATTATGCATATTTCACAACTCAAAATCATGATTTCAACAATTTTTTCTTAAGTTTTAGAAAATGTTGACAAACTTATATAAAAAAACAAAACACAAGATATTGATAGAAAACCAAAAAACCCTAACAACTTTAATTGGGATGATGATTATGATTTAAGCAACCTATCCCCTTGTCTCATGTTCTAACCCTAACCCTTCCCCTATTTCATTCTAATTTTAAATTTTAAATTTATTTAATTTTAGTTAAATAATAATAATAATAAAATTAATTTTAATTTAACTTAGTTCTCTACTTTTAGCTATTAATAATTATATTATTTAATTGAGTTTCCTTTCCTTTCAATAAAATAAAATTCTTTTCATCTAAAATCAATTTTTTAATACTTTTATTTATCTAATTTTACCAATCTAATACAACTTATTATACTCATTTTTTCTCGAATATTTTTCCAAGCTTCCAAAATTTTCTTTAATATTTTAGCATTCTTTAATTAATATTTAGTTTTCCCTTTTTTTTCTCAAGTTGTCTGTGATGCTCTAGGGTTGACATGTGGCTTGAGGAGCCGTGACCCACGGGCATCTAACTCACATCTAAGCCCTCAAAGTCGGAGTTGTCTATAATGCGACTTTTTGGAGATTCCGGTGACGGAATCCGGCGGAAGAAATGAGGTTAAATCTTGATTTTTAGCAGTTAAAATGGTTTTTTAACTGCATATTTGGATTCAGCGCCCTGAAAAACCCCTGGGAGCTTTTGATTGTGCAGAAACTAGCTATCAAACACGGGATTCCAATGAATTGCTGCCGGATTTTGACCGGAAAAATCCGCCGGAAAAGCTTTCAAAAAGTCGCTTTATAGACAACTGCCTCAAGGTCACTCGAAAATGACCCGCCCTTAGCTCATTGAATTTTTTAGCATGTCTCTTCCCCTAACAAGAGGCACAACCACTCCTTATGAGATTTGATTCAATGACAGTGCGCCTCAAATCCTGCCAATCTTCGTGCAGAGAGAAAATGCCAAGCGTGGAAAGAGAGTCCGAATCTTTTAGGATGCCAGCTGGTAGCTTCAGAGAGCCGAGCGGGGGATCGGAAGCTGTGGGGTCAACTGGGTGTTTTGGCAGCGGGAGAAAGAAAGAGCTGCTGATCTCATCACCAGGTTTGGGGGAGCGAATGAGCAAAAATGGTTTTCCACCGCCTGGAAAACGGTGCAATGGTTGGGAGGCAGAGGCGGTGGAAGCGGAAGCGTAACAGACAAGTTTATGCATTGAATTCTACACCCAAAAACTGCGTTTAGCTCTGCAACTACCCAAGTTGACTAAGGTCTACCTGTGATAATATCAACTAGCTTCCGCCTCCTATTGTAACCATTGATTGGTTGGATTAGTTGGGTTTTCTGCCCATGATATCATTTGTAGTGTTTTACACGTTTTTGTAGGACTAGAGTGTCTATTTGAGAAATATTTGTAGTGTTTTACAGGTTTTTGTAGGACTGGAGTGTCTATTTTTGAAATATTGGGAAAAAGAAATTTCATTCAATATTGTTGGTGTAGATTTTTGAAATCTCTTTGTTGGCTAGATTTTTAAAATATGGAGGAATAATTAAAATTTAGTTTTTAGAATAGTTTTATAATTTCTATAAAATTTTAAATATATTTTCAAAATTTATTTAAAATATTTTCAAAAAGGTTTAGATTTATAATGAAAATGAAAAATGGTAGTTTGGATTTATGTGTTTTGGAAAAAGGAATTAAATAAGTATTTTAGTAAAGTATTTTGTAGTGATTAGTAAAAGAAAAGTATTTAAATATAGGTACATATTAGTAATGGTTAGATTTTATAATCAAAATAAAATGGTGATTTGGATAACATAATTTATAAATTTGTTTATTGATTCAGGAAAAGTTATATATATATAATATTTTTTTTGACTTAGTGATAGTATTATCTTAAGAAAGTTTTTTTTGTTTTTTATAATTTTAATTATATTTTATTTTAATTAAGTTAAAATGTTAAACATTACATCATTTTATTATACAATTCTTTCATAAAAAAAGTTGAAAAATTAATTGTAAAATATTCAATGAAAATAACATCTTTATATAATTATATATCCTTTTAGATTATTAATATATAATTTATAAGAGTAATTTTTCTTTTGAAAATTATGATAATAGAATATAAAACAGATAGACACTACAAGTTCTTTGTCACATCAAGAGAATTCTGAGGGACATTAGATATGACCTTCATGACATAGTGATCATATTAAATCAAATGGAATGATTCACGGTTTCCCACTGAGGATCACGTGAGATGCTCTATGTCCTATCTCTGAGTACTGTTCCACGTCTAAACACTACAAATGATAGCTCTCCTCCTCACTCTTGAGTCATCATTTTGGACTAATATATCCATTATACCTACTTTTAAGTACTTTTTGTACTCTATATTTTTGTTCTATGAGAGATGTTATAGGTTCCCGCATAAATTTTGAATATGGAAGTCATAGTTTGGTTGCTTTTAGAGATACTTTCAGATGTAAATCCAAAGTTTTCGCATATGTATTCCTTGGCTTAAGGACTATCCAAGGAATTTTTTGATCAATTTTGTGTTAGTCATCCTAGAAGCTACCCATGATCTTCTAATATGAGCATGAAGTTTTACTTACGTAATATATTTTGGTATATGTGTTAGTCATCCTAAAAATTAGCCATAATATTCTAATATGAGCATGAAGTTTTATCTATATAATATATTTTGATATAAATTATTAAACGAAATTTATTTAAAAAAGAAGAAGAAGAAAAAATATATAATATATATATATATATATATATATAATATATATATATATATATATATATATATAGATAGATAATAGATAGATAGATAGATAGATAGATAGATAGTAGTAGTAGGTTTGTCTTTTCCAAATTAAGCAAATAAATTGATATGTCAAAATTCAAAAAAAAATCGGTAGGAGGGAAAGCCAATAAATCTAGAGGATGACCCAGAAAATAACAACGCAATTGCCAACAACTCTAGAAAATAACAATTAAATTATAATAAATTCACACTGTTTAAGAAAATATATATTAGCAATTGCCCCAAAAGATGCAAAGAGACATTGATAGGTTTTTTAAATTGAAGAAGTTGTTTGTTAATCTTATCTTAAAATTTAATTCATTTGTATTAGCATTTCTCCTCTCAATATTAAGATATAGAATAATAATCACATCATGTAACATAGCAGTTAAGATTTTATCCTTTAGCAATGTTTATTTACAACATCAAGTTCTCAAAACATCTTATAAATTTAGTTGTGGCCTCTACATATAAAAACAATTTAATAATTGCATATTGTTATCTCGGCTACGTTCACCATATATAAATATGGATAAATCCTATTGTAAAGATAAGACTCATACCAAAATTGCTATGTGAAAAGCTTCCATTTATGAAAAGAAATTCATATTTGTGTATAAAATGGAGAGTGGGGAAAGACAATTTATATCGGGACCATGCAATCAAATAATAAATAAGAAAGTAGTTGTTAGAGAAATTTCGGCGAAATCACATACAAAATCATTTGTCGACGCGTTTCGAACCAACCAGTGTGGTTCATCGTCAGGACAAGTTGCCAACCACACTGGTTGGTTCGAAACGCGTCGACAAATGATTTTGTATGTGATTTCGTCGAAATTTCTCTAACAATATTATGGATCACAGAAGTCTAAATTCCTTAAGAAAGTAGTTGTCCGAAAATTCCTTGTTAAATTAAATCAATTTTTGAACTTACCAATTGAAGGCATCTCTCAAACTTTATTCTCTTGTGAATCACGTATACAAATTGCCCTCGGTAAGATCTAATGGCACCGGTACACTAACTATAAGTGTGGAAATATTAATTGCAATCTCAAGGAGATGAGTCCACTATGGATGGTTGATGCTTGGGATATAAGAAAATTGCAGTGTGATAGGAGGAAAGAACCCTCGGAGTTTTAACTATTCAGATGCAAAAAAATGCCCAAAAAGACATGACTAATAAAACAATGTACCCCGAAGATTGGGACATACTATAACTTCAAAAAATTAACTAATTTACAAATCAACCTGGCTAATTTATTTCATTCAATCATAAATGGATGGGTAGAATATAACATAGTAAATTAGGTCAAGGTACCCTAAAAAATTCAAGGTTAAGTAATTTGGTTCTGTTATCACTCAGGTTGTTCCCCAAAACTTGTGAGAAAAGGGAATACGGCCGAGGTAACCACTAACCAATCTTTTAGATGCAATTTCTAGCCAAACTGTATCCAAAGAGGGCTCTCTCTTTATAATTTAACTTTGTTTTTTGAAGTATTTTATGCTAGTTATGATGTCCAGAGTTTTGTTTTAAGTTTGTTTGGATGGTGATTTTAAACAGAGCTGGGATGCAAGTCTGAAACAGTTTATTCCATTGGGAAAATGGAGTTTATGAAGATGGACTGTTGAGTGTGTTTCTGTGATAAAGGGCAGTACTACATAGCAAGATAATCAATTTTGGAACAATATTGGAATCTAGAAGTTGATGGCATGTAAGCCAATGGGTGAAGGGCAATCAAGAATCCTTCATCATGATGGCAGAGGAAAAGTGCATGAATATTTTCAAGGAGCAGTAAAGAATTCCTTGGCAATTTTCAAATTGAAAGAATTAGTGGAAACAGAAGCATCTAAGAATTCCTGTTTATCCTAATTCTGAAGAAAACATAAATAACAGCAGGAATTGAATATAGAGTGTATTTAAACAAGTTTTGGGCTATTCTTTTTCCCTATTGTTAAGATTATGAAACATATATGAAATTTGCAAACATAGAAAACACAAAACACAGTTTAGAATAACTTATTGATCCATATAAAGACACAGGAATTCTGTAGCAGACCCCAGAACATCAAATCCACATTCAAACGGTCCAGCAACAATGCACTTCAACAGCCTTTGTATTAAAAAATATCAGAGTTACAGTGTGGTCCAAAGAGGAAAATCAACAACCCTGAATACATTCCTTGGGGAGGTATTTATACAAAAAGAGAGTTACAAAATATCTTGTGGATAGGATATGAAGCAATAACTTCCTTCACCTACGCTGACAAAGGAATAAATGCAGAACTAAATGTAGGAGTAATTGTGGTTGTGCTGGCTGCTTTAACTGACAAGATATTTTTGACTTTTCAATTCAGGAAGTCGGCTGGTAGTTGTGTCTTCACTTTGCATTCTTGCGTTGTTGTCCTGATCCTTTTACCTGCTCTTGATTTGGCTTTAACGCGTCCTATTCCTCGCTTGACCTCCTTCTTCTATATCTGCTACGTGTCTTGTTATTTGACCAAGTGTAGATAGACAGAAGTATCCAAATTACCTAGGTAAAATTTCCAGCATATTCTGCCACCACTGGTCTGTAGGCAACTGATGTCTTTGTATTTTTACAAGTGTTTCATCAGCCTCAATATATCTGTAAAAGTTGGGCTTGACTTCAAAAAGATGATTTATTTCATGTTCTATATAAAACAAATTTTCCTATTTGTCATATAAACTCTGTCCAGAAGGAGGTCCTATGTCTTCTGAAGTGCTGGATGATGTAGTAAGTGTTTACCCTGTGAGCATACTGTTGATGTGATAATAGTCTTTGATTGCTGGTTAGTAAACTGGGTAGACCCTTCTGCTACAAGACTGTGAACTTCTCTGTGAAGGCATTAATGTCCATCTGCATCTCTTGGCACTTCCTTTCCAAAGTCTGTACAAAATTTCTCATTATTAGCACCTTTTTCACTGTCAAAATGGTGCTTGTCCTGCCCATGATCTCCAAAGCTGCTAGTTGTTCTTTAGTGTGAGTATTCAAAAAATGGATCAACCTATTGGCCTGCTCAGGCATGTTTCCCAATGATGCCCTGGTGCTTTGAATTTCCACTTGGGTCCTTTCTATCAATTCAATTTGTTCATGGATTGTTTGAATTGATTGCCATTGGTCAGTAATAGACTAGCCAATCTTGGTCCATAAAATTATTTTAATGTCTGCTAGAGGTTTATGCAAGGTGAGATCCTTTTCCAATGATTTCACCTTGTTCTCCAGGACCTTTACCTCTCTGGTTTTCTCTGCCACTGTTATTTTTGACTTGTCATAGCTCACCTCCAGCTTGGCTAGTCTTTCTTTTGCCTCTTTGTGCTCTGACATTTGAGCTTCTAGCTCTTTCACTGCTTTCATCATTTCTTCCATCCTCATGCTGGTCTCTGACTCTGTTGTTGCTGCTGCTGAAGCATCTGTAGCTGCTCTACCTGTTGTTGATGCTGGCTCAGTGGGAGGGATTGCTGCTGTGACTATGGGGGGAGGAGAGATAATTGTTGGAGCTGTTTCAAGCGGCTAGGAGTTTGACTCTCCCTGCTTGGCTTACAATGCTTTCTCCAACTCTTACTCTGTTTGCATTAGCCTTTGATTCATTCTCATCAACAAATCCATTACATCTTCTTCTGCCTTTTCCTGTGCCAGTTCTATTGTTTGTGGATGCATGGTGACAGGCAGCTTCAATTGCTTCCTAAGGGCAGCAATATCTTCCTCCTTCTTCTTTATCAATGCTTTGATGCCCTTGGCATCCTTGGGATCATGTCCCAGCTCAATAATTATTTCTTCCAGAGTCTTTATTCTATTTTCTTTGGCTAGAGAAGAGATCTTCTCCAAATCCAATTGAGCAGATGTATTACTTAATGACTTTTTCAATTGGTGGGCTAGCATTGCCTTTTCTGCCAATGTAGCATAGACCATTTCACCTATTTGTTTGTGCAATTCTATTTGGTCCATTGGGTGTATATCTTTGGAAAGGACCTCTAAATTGGTCCTTATGTAGTCAGCTGCAGACTGTGGTTGCTGAACCTTCTACTTAAAATGAGTTAAAATCATCTTCTCCTCCTTAATGTCATAAGCTGCCATTAATCTTTACTGTTTGGAGGGTGTCATTTTGAGAAATTGATCATACAGTTGAATTCTCAATGACTCACTTTGGGCCTTAATCTCCACGAATGTTTGTTTGATGTCAAATCGTTTCTTAGTTTGCGACCTTGAGGAGGAGACTTCCATTCCATGCTGCCTCTCCACTTCTTGCCCGTGAGAGCTAGTGGATGTCTGTTGGCTGATGGCCCTCTCTTCTCTTGTGCTTTCTGTGATTTCTTCCATAATGTCCTCTTCAGGTAGAGGATCTACCCTTTGTCTTTTGCCCTCTTGTTGTTCTGTTGACCCACTTGCAGGTGTGGTCTCTTCTTAGTCTCTTTTCTTACTTCTTTCCTCAGGAAGAGAGGTTTGTAGTGCTAGTACTTCTGGTGCTTCTGCCTGTAGTGAAGGGGCTTGCCTTTGCCTCTGTTCCTTTGAGGTAGTTGGTTGTTCTTCCATTGTTTCTTGCTCTGTAACTACTATCTCCTTGCCATTTTTTGTCCTTGCTGTTGGTGTATTCTTTTCTTGGGCAACTTGTTGTGAAGTTGTAGCAGTTGATGAGCCTTCCCCGGTTTGCCGTGGTATTTTGAATGACACGTACCCAAAAGAATCTAAGTCAAGATTTTTTTCCAGATTTTTCATAGTTTTTTCCATTTTCTCTTCCTCAGTGAGCTCTTCCACTAGTGTGCCCTCCACCCACTCATCTTGGTTGGCAAACTGTTCTATTTCAGGGATGCTACAATGTTCATAGGGTGGCAACCTATATTTTATCCTTCTTGCATTGATAAAGTCATTTGGGTCATAGGGTACCCATTAAAAGCTTCTCTTGAGTCTGAGTGTTTGACCCAATATTTCATCAACATCCTTCCATCCCTCTTTCTTGTTCATGACATAGGGACCTAACTGTTCTCTGAGTTTCAATTGGGCCTTTTTCTTTGTGCTTTGGAAGTGAGTCAAATCTGAATTGATGAATTGCCTGAAATATTCCAAGGCAAACAGTCTCATTGGCACATATCTTGGCAGCCCGTAGGGGCATAGCTCACAGCCATATATCCTGAGGATAGTGTGATTCTGGTAAAAGTACCAGTCACCTATTTTATAGTTTTTGGAGAGCTGTAGTATCTTTTGCATATCGTATGTTAGTCTAGGAGGAGGAGTTCTCATCAGGAGAGAAGAGACTGGGTATACAAACATATCAATAAACTCACAATAAGAGTAGGGAGAGCTGTGGACTTCATGAAAGATTGAGGTCCAAAAAATCACAGACCTCTTTTCCCCTTTATGGTCCAATTTTCTAATGGGGAATTGGAAAATATTTGGCTGATAATAGAAGAACAAATGATAGATATAGGATGAATATTTAAAGATTCCCTCCCTGTCTAGATTCAACAATTGGTCATGTATCTTGTTGGCAATAAATTTGGCATAGTTGTATTTGACAGCAGGGGGCTGCCCTAGGGTAAATATAGACATTAAAATCAATATAGTTTCATCAATATGTTCCCTTGTCTTGAACACCAGAACAAAAGATATCATATCAACAACTAATCTACCCACTTCATTGAAAGATGCATAGTGAAAAGGAGGTGGCTCCTTAGGCTGGCAATCTGCTCTCATAAATACTTGGGCAATTCTGGTTATCTCTGAGCTGGAGAGTTTGGGACCTTCATCAAGCAAGAATTTCATAGTAAGAGGAAACTGGAGCTGGGTTGGTTTGAAATTCAACATTTGATTTATGGAGTCAAGAGTAATATGAAAGAGGGTAGTTCCAGATGGAGTCTTAACTGCCCTTTTAGTTGGCTCATAGTTCTCACAACAGAGGTGAATTATTTCAGGGAAAATATTAACAGAGGGGAGGTAGTATATGGGTACATTTGATTCCCATATGCCATAAACATCATTTTGGCTTAGGTAACTGTTTCTGAGCTCACAGACTGCTTGCAGATGGTTTTGGTAGCCTACTAAGTCTTGGATTAGATAGTCTTTATCAGCTAATGGCAAATGTTCCAATTCCTTGTGGGGTGCATTAAGAGGAGTGATATTCAAGGCTACTGGACCTTCCATGGTTAAATCCTGTTGCCTTTAAAATTGGAATTTCTTGGCTCTGTGTAAGAAAAACAGGAAAACAACAACTCTGTGTATTTTCTCCGGGAATTTCACCGTGAAACTGGTTTGTTGGCTTTAATTTAGCTCTACGGACAGAAATTAGATGGAGAGACAGAACTTGTGGGCGACAATTGTGGGAAAAGGTAGTTTTCAGGGTTCCTTGGAGAATTTGCAAGGTCGAACAAGCTCAATTTTAGCTCAGGGTCCAGATTTATGGTGAATTTTGGTAAGATAGAGGTTATGGTGGGTAACACAGTGTTTTTTCTTCAAATTCTAGGTTATGTGGGCAAATTTACAGAGAAAACCAACGGAAAACAGGGTTCGGGAGCAAATTTGTGTAAATACCTGTTTTAACAGTGGAATGGTCGATTTGCAGGTGACTAGATGAGTCGAGGAGCTGAGCTAGGGAGTAAGAACTGCTGGGTGGTGGACTATATGGTGAAAATGCTCTTTTGGACGTAAATTAGCATGCACAGGTCGCGTTGAGAAAACAAAGACAAATGGGTAAAAATAACGTTTTCACCTCTTTTTACCTGAATTTTTTACTTTGGCGGGTTTTGGTGCGCTTTTCTCTGATGACGTCAACATGACGTAATTTTGTCATGTAGCGGGGTATGGACAATGACATGGTAGGTGACGTGGTAGGTGATGTGGCGGGTGATGTGTCAGGTGACGTCAGTAGATAGATGAGCGAAAAAGGGGGTGACGTCATCAGATGACATAGGCATGACGTCAGCGGGGAGGCAGTGGGGTGGTAAGCGGTATTCCCGCACTGCCTTTGGAGGGAACTGGTTTTGGAGGAGGGGGCTCCGAACACGCCGAGCGCCTGACACGCGTCCTCGGTACGGTGGCAATACCGCCCATCCCCCGGACGTTATCGTTTGGCATATGAGGGCTTCCGATATCGCCGACAACCATTGGATCTGTCAGCAATGATCAGACGGTTGGCGGGTGATGGAGGTGGCGGCAGTTTATCAGTGGGGGATCCGCTGTAATATATCGCTTTTTGTAATGTTTGGCAAGGTTTATTTCAGACTTTTGTTAAATGGGTTTTGGGGGTAAAATATGTGGGTTCAGCTATTTACTTAGCCAGAAGCTAAACAAGTCCCGATGGGGCACGTGGAGGGTTGTTATTGGCCCCGGATGGACCAATAACTCTTGACAAAATTTAAAATATAGCTATAGTTAGCCAAAGGTTGGGGTATTAGATATTTAGGACTTTGGTGTATTTTTACATAGTAAGGGAGGGGAAATATTCACATAGGAGCTATATAATAGTGTTAGTAGGTTAATATGGCTATGTGGGATAGATATGTATGAATTAGGCTAAGTTTATAGAATAGAAACTTAGGCATGGGGGGAATGAAAGGATACCAAGTTATGAAGTTTAGGAAACTTGGAAAAATGGAATATAAACATTTTACACAAGAAATGTGGCTTGTTTTGCCTAGGTGAAAACACAATTTCACTTAGTTTTTTCCATGAAATGAAGTGGACTAAGGGCAGTGAGCAGATCTCATTGTCCTTGGGGAGATGTTAGTAAGTGTTTTTTGGAAAAATGAGGAGGGAAATTAGTCATGATCCATTTATTTTGTAACCACCTTGCCATAGCACCTTATGATATTTATGAGATGAAATCTGTTGCAATAGGACCAAATTGCTCATAAGCCTGCTTCTACAACATCAAAACTGCCTACCCATCCTAGTACACCTAACATTTTTTCTTCATTTTCATTGGGTGCATTTGAACTAGCAAACCCTAATTCTTCTCTTTTCTTTTAACTACCATCCTATCTAAGTCTACCCTTATCTCTTCCAGGGCTCAGATTAAACTGTTGAAACCCTTTGCTTCTCTACCTAACTACTTGTCTACCAAGCTTGAGTTGTTTGTACAAACCTTTATTCTTTATTCTAAGAAAAGTAAATTCAAACATGATCTAGCCAGGATTAGACTGTCTGGCTATTCATCAACTGTGGCAAGAGTCAACCACCTGTACATAGTGAAATTCCTCAAAATATGGAACCTTTGCAGCATGGAAAGGATGAACATATTTGGTACTTCTCCAGTCAATCATGAAAAATGAAACCTATTGGTATAGGAAGCTAACAGTGGCTCCACTTGGGGATGGCTTTTCCTAGTGGAAAGTCAAGAATAGTAGGTCAGATGGCCTTATATTCAGTTCTTTCTGTATTCTGAAATTTCTCCTTTGTTGTTCACAAAATGGCTCTTCTGCAATGTCTGTATTTCTCATGAACTCATTCCAAAAATTGCAGCTCTGTTTTGGGTACTCTATTTGATTATTTCTCATCATTTTCACAGCTCCCAAGTCTACTTCTTTAGCTTCTTCTGATAGGCTTAAAATGCGATACCCAATGGTGGCACAATTCCTTGCCACTCCTCAAAATTTGTTGTAACCTATTCCCCATCTTATTGCTGTAATAAACTGCAGAAAATAAACACTACTATG
Source organism: Pinus taeda (assembly GCA_000404065.3). NCBI lineage: Eukaryota > Viridiplantae > Streptophyta > Pinopsida > Pinales > Pinaceae > Pinus > Pinus taeda. The sequence continues at coordinate 130,612 of APFE031482705.1, forward strand.
TACAAATTGAGGTGCTGCTATATTTAACAAAGTGGCTCAAAATAATGCTTCAGCATTCGACCATTGACTGGTCCATCATCTGCCTCTGTACCATCAAGGCTTTTCAAAAAGTAGGTGTTATTTCCTTGTACAGTCTGAATGATAAATGGTCCTCTCCATAAGAAATCAAATTTTCCATGTTTTCCCCTATCTTCTCTTCTGGAATCCCACTTTATAACTTTATCCCAAATGAAAAAATCCTCTGCTTTGGTTCTTTTATCAAATATCTTTTTAAGCTTTTCTTGTAGAACTTGAGCTCTGTGATAGACCTCCTCTCTTGTCTGTTGCAAGTGAATAGTTTGATTGATCCTTCTTTGAATATCATTAGGTTCTGCCTATATCTCTTGTAGCAACTTTATCACTGGGATTCCCAAAGAAGAAGGGAAACTGCCTCCATTCCATAAACCAATTGATAGGGACTGGTCCCAATAGATCTCTTAGTGGTCAATCTGTCTGCCCAAAGTGCATTTACAAGCTTTTTATGCCAATTTTTCTTGTTCTCCTCCAAGACTTTCTTAATGATGTTGATCAAGCTCTTGTTGGAGGATTCATCTAGGCCATTACCTTGAGGGTAATAGGCTATAGAATGGCCCAAGGTAATGTGGTATTTATGACAGAAATTAATCATTCTCTTAGACTTAAAGGTAGCAACATTGTCTGTAATAATTTTCTCCAGGTAGCCAAACCTAGACAAGATGTTGGTCTCAAGGAATTGCATGATTACTAAGTCATTGGCTTGCCTACAAGGGATGGCCTCTATCCACTTGGTAAAATAGTCTGTAGCAGTCAAAATCCATTTGTGCTGGCCAGAGGATGCAGGGTGGATTTCCCCAATGAAGTATAAACCCCATTGTTGAAATGGTCTTTCAGTAGAAATGGGCTTGAGAAGCAGAGGCAGCAACTTTTTCTTGCCTTCAAAAATTTTTCATTTGTGGCAAGAAGTTACATATTTTTTCACATCAGCAAATAGGGTGGGCCAATACAATCCATCCCATAGGATCTTATCAGCAGTTGATTTCCAATATAAATGTCCACCACAATCTCCTGCATGAAATTCTTTAAGTACTTTGTCAGTTTCTTCTTTGATTAGACAATTTAATAAAATACCTTCATGGTTTTTCCAAAAGAGAGCATGATCTAAAATGCAGAACTTGGAAGCTTTCATTTTCAAAAATCTTTTCTTAGTTATGGATAATCCTGGAGGAGCTTGCAGGTTTAATAATACAAAAGATATGTCAGCATACCAAGGTGATTGTAAAAAGGCTTGATTGATCTGTGGAGTCGCCATCTCCTGCTCATTATCCAGTTGATTTATGTCAAGGGCTTGAAAGTTAGTTTCAGTCATGAGTTTAGCTAGTCCTTGTCCTTTTATTAGTTTTGTTGGTTTAATTTCAATGTCATATTCTAGTATGGTAGCTATCCATTTGCCCCTTTTGCCTTCAATTCCTTCTTGGGTCAGGATGTCTTTAACAACAGTGTTGGGCACATAAGCAATCACATGAGAGTACAATATGTAAACTCTAAAGTCCTTGATGGCCTTTACAAGTGCATATGCTTGTTTCTCCATGATTTGATATTTGAGTGGAGCATATCTAAGGGCTTTGCTGAAGAAGGCTATGGGTTTTTCACATCCTTGGTCATCTTTTTGAAGCAAGACAACAACAATTGTGTGTTCTGATGCAAATGAGAATATGATAAAGTTCTTGTCAAAATTGGGGCTTGTGAGGACTGGTGTTTGAGTCAAAGCTTTTTGGATTTCTTCAAACGCTTTCTTAGCTTCTATTGTCCACTTAACCTTTGAGTCCTTTTTCAGCATGTTGTTCAGCAATCTTATTAGCTCGGCCAGATTTTCTATGAATCTTCTTAGAAAGTTGATCTTCCCCAAAAAGGCTTGTAGTTCTTTAATGTTTCTAGGGTGAGGGACTTGCAAGATAGCTTTTATTCTATCCGGATCAATTCTAATACCTTCTTTAGAGATGATATGGCCCAGTAATTTTCCTTCTTCTAGGCCAAACAATGATTTCTTTGGATTTAGTGATATACCATATTTTCTACAAATTAAGAATACTTGCCTAAGATGATCTAGGTGTTCTTGATTTGATTTAGAAAAAGATGTAAGGTCATCTAGGTAAATGACTAAAAAGTCATGGATCTCTTTAGCAAAAGCAATATCCATGGCTCTTTGAAAAGTTGCTCCTGCATTCTTGAGTCCAAAAGGAATTTTCACATATTTGAATGTTCCCCAAGGGGTTGTGAAAGCAGTGTTATCTTGGTCATTTGGGTGCATTAGGATTTGATTGAAGCCTGAGAATCCATCTAACAATGATATCCTTGAAGCACCCACTACCCTTTGTAGAATGTGATCCATTTTGGGTAAAGGGTAATTATCCTTTAACGAGACTTTGTTCAAATTTCTTAAATCAACACATAGCCTTATCTCCCCTCTCTTCTTTCTAGTGGGCACTAAATTTGAAACCCATTCTAAAAATCTGATTGGAGCTATAATTCCAGCTTCATACATTCTCTTAACTTCTTTCTCAATCAACGGGAGCAGCACAGGGTTGACCCTCCTAAGTTTCTATCTGAAGGGTGTTTGGTTTTCTTTGAGAGGTATGGTGTGTTGGATGATTGCAGTGTCATAAGACTTTAGGTCCTCATAACTACATGCAAAGACATCTTGAAATTCTTTGAATAGTTCAATATACTTGAGTTTTTGGTCAGGAGGCAGATCTTTGGACAATTTTATCATTTTGGGATTTTCTGCAGTTCCTAAATTATAGTCCTCAATTTTTGCATTCAATGGCTACATTTTAGGTTTCCTAGAGATGTCATTTGAGTCAAAAATGTCCTCTAAAGGAGTGAGGCCTTTAGGTAGAAAATTATCCTTTAACTCAAAGACTTCACATTCTGCTGCAATTGCATCCTCACCTTCTTTTTCATGAAGTTCTTGTAAATCTGTTTTGGTAAACTTAGTGGGATGTAGAATTTGGTTTTCTGTTTCAGCAGAGATATGTGTTTCAACTTTGCCTATTTGATTGCTTTGATCTATTGTGTTGGAATTCATTTTTGTGTTTGAGAACTCCTCTTTCAAAGTCAGGAAATTGTTGATTTGTGTGTCATTTTCAAACACCTACCAGTTTTTGACATTATCTGGTACAGCAGGTCTGTGTTTGATTTCGGCAGTGAATCGGTGATTGGGCTTAAATGGAAATTTGCAAGTGCTTGCAAAGGTTGCCAGATTATGAGCATGTAGATTTTGATTCCTTGGAATCTTGGTCAATTAGGATTCAAGAAAGGTGTTGAGAATTTACATTGTAGCAACTCTGTATGATCTTAGCCTTAGATCATTTGTAATGAAGTTACCCTTTATTTGTTGAATGATGAGGTCAGAATCTCCCAAAATTGATATTCGAGCTGCACCTAGATTTTTGATCAATTTGTGCCCTAAGAGGAGGGCTTCATATTCGGCCATGTTGTTAGTGCACCTGAAATTCAATCTAAATGCATGTCCCTCAGCGTGGTCATCCTTCATATTGTGTATCCAAACCCCTGCCCTTGCTCCTAGCTTATTAATAGATCCATCAAACTCTAGATACCATAGGTTTTCTTGATTTGAACTGGTATTAGGAGCTTTTTCAATTTGCTCAATAGGCATAGTTGGATTTTCAGTCTCATGGGATTCCTCATGTGTGACTATGAATTTATTGTTTTCCAAGACTTCTTGAATATGAACTATGGATTCTTTGTCTAGGAATTCATCCTGACTTAAAGCCATAATTTTAATATCAGTTGGGGTTTGAATCTCAGTGTTGTACAAGATAAAAGAGTCCATGTCTGAATGCATAGAATAAATGGGAAAGTTTTGGGGTTTTTCTTGACTACTTACCACATACTTCATCAAAGTTTCTCGGTATAGCCTCTTAGGCTGGCCGAAGACTGAGATGGTGGCATAAGACATGTCTAGTTGCAAAGATCCTTGTAGCTTGGTGCCCCAGGATCTAGATAACAACATTCCATACTTGGGTGGAATATCAACTACCACCACATCCATGAAAATTGTCTTGGCTGGATATTGGACTAATGACACACACAGATCCTTGATTAAGCCTAGACACCGAACCTGACTAGAATCAAAGGAAAATAGGTCTTTGTATGGCCTTGTGATATCCAGGTCCAACTTTTCCATGACATATTTTGGCATTAGATTATTGGAAGCTCCTGAATCAAACATTGCATTGTGAAGCACCTTGTCATGAATGTTTAAACTTACATAGAAGGGAGGAACTCCTCCATCTACTGATTTACCATTTGCTTCAGGGCCAAATATAAGTTCTGGTTGATCATCAAGGATGTTCACTGAATCTTTGTTTTCTAAAATTTGTAATGATTTGCTGATTTGTTCTCTAAACACTTCATGCCTAGCCAATTCAGATAATGGGATGTATACTTTTAACTTACTTATTTCAGCCTCCATATTAAAGGGTTTTTCTGTTTGTATTTTGACATTTTGGGCAGCAAGGTTGTGTTTTTCAACTAAGTTTTCAACAATTGCCTCTTTTACTGGAATGTTATCATGAGCTAGAGTTACTTGCACACCATCTTCCAAAGGTTCCTCTATAATCTCTCTGAGTGAAGAAACAGATGTAGGGTGCTGTTTTGATTTATCTTTGTCTAAAACATCTTCAACTATTGGACTATCTGGATTGGTAGTTGATTTAGGGATGATTGGTATATGAGAGTCCTTGAGTTTGGTTTTGGTAGGTTTCTTGATTGTCTTCTGCTTGGGATCATCAGGGATGTCTATTCTCCTACTTCTCAAGTTGTACTTCTTGTGGACTTCATACACAGCGATATCATACCCTTGCTTAAAATCAAAGGATTCCCCTGATTTCATTTGAAACTGACTAAGAGAATGAACCTCTTGATCTTCTTGAGTTAGGAAAATTGGTTGTCCACTATTGAGACCCATTAGGTTAATGTGGGGGTCCTCTGTTGGTTCACTAGATGTGGAGGCTTCTACATAGTTTTCTTGGAAGGGGGGCCTTATGTTTTGGTCTAGACCAACTTTTCCTACATTGGGGTTTTGATTTTTTCTAAAGTTTGGATTTCTTGCATTGCTGTTTGGTTGGCTTTCCCATGAAGATTTCCTCTCAATAGTTTCCACTCTATCTCCCAGCTTGTCCATGCCTTTAATGATTGCATCAAATTTTTGTTCAAAGGCAGAGGGTTCTTCTTTGAAAGTTGTTCTTCTTTCAGATCTAGCTCGATTTCGTTTAGAAATCAGATTGGCTTCAACGCTCACAGCTATGCTCTGCATATCTTCAAGGCTAGGAGGAGCTCTCTCCCTGAGCTGGTAAGCCATGTCCGAGTCAAATCCATCAGGGAATTTGATTAATGCTAAGTCTGGTGGTGGTCTAAGATTTATTGGAATAGCAAGGTACATATTGTTGAATCTGGCACAATAATCTTGGACACTTTCCTGCGGGCCTCTCTTCAAGTTCTCATATTCTGTTAAGATGTGTAAAGGGTATTTTTTCTTTTCCCACCTATTCAAGAAAGTCTAATAAAGGGCATCTGTATTAGCTATTGTATTTGCAGGGAGTGACCTAAACCAGGTCCTTACATCACCATCAAACTTTGGACAAAAATTTTCATCCTGACATCATCATCATCAATCTCATAGTTTTCAAAATAGTCTGTCATCTTCTTGGTATGTTATTGAGCAGTGTAAGTGCCAGTACCATCAAAATAGGTAATTTTGCCTTGATAATCCTATGGCATAACTCCTGGATTGGCAGGAAACTGTAGGGGAGCATATCGATTTGCCATATTAGCAGGCAAAAGTGGGACAACTGGAAGCACAGGAATAACAGCTAAGATAAGTGTTGTGGATGGAGGGGTGGAAAAGAGGTTTTGGAGTGATAAAGGTGAACTGGAAGAAGCTACAGCAATAGGAAGAAAGGCTTGAGATTTTACTGTAGTAGGTTGAGTTTGAATAGGTTTCTACTAAGGTGTTTCAAGATTTGAATCAACAGAACTCTCTTGACTTTCAAGTTTCCTAAGGCTCTTAGGAATCAAATTCGGATTGTCAAAAATAGCTGGAGGATTCGGCTCTGGGTTTGACCTGGTGTAACGAGTTTTTTTTTTTGGAGCCAGCTTCTAAAGTATGTTTAGGGTATTTTTCGGGAATATTTGGAGGATACAAGTTTTGACAATATCTTGAAGGAAGCTCCTGAGATGTAGGAGGAGTAGGGCTTTCCTTCAGGTAGGTTTGAAACAAGGATGGCCAAACAAATCTTTGAGACAACTGTTTTAAAATCTAAAGCTAAACTGGAGTTAGACTGAAGTAGCTTTTATTTACTCTTGTGATTGCATAGCAAAGACAGTTTCAAAGGTTGCCTAGCTAACGTCATGCTCCATTTGTAGCTTTAGAGATTAGATAGTAGTAACACACATTCATTCAGTCCCCAGTGGAGTCGCCAATGATGTTATCACTCAGGTTGTTCCCCAAAACTTGTGAGAAAAGGGAATACGACCGAGGTAACCACTAACCAATCTTTTAGATGAAATTTCTAGCCAAACTGCATCCAGAGAGGGCTCTCTCTTTATAATTTAACTTTGTTTTTTGAATTATTTTATGCTAGTTATGATGTGCAGAGTTTTGTTTTAAGTTTGTTTGGATGGTGATTTTAAATAGAGCTGGGATGCAAGTCTGAAACAGTTTATTCCATTGGGAAAATGGAGTTTATGAAGATGGACTGCTGAGTGCGTTTCTGTGATAAAGGGCAATACTACAAAGCAAGATAATCAATTTTGGAACAATATTGGAATCGAGAAGTTGATGGAGTGTAAGCCAGTGGGTGAAGGGCAATCAAGAATCCTTCATTATGATGGCAGAGGGAAAGTGCATGAATATTTTCAAGGAGCAGTAAAGAATTCCATGGCAACTTTCAAAGTGAAAGCATTAGTGGAAACATAAGCATCTAAGAATTTCTGTTTATCCTAATTCTGAAGAAAATATAAATAACAACAGGAATTGAACATAGAGTGTATTTAAACAAGTTTTGTGCTATTCTTTTTCCCTGTTGTTAAGATTATGAAACATATATAAAATTTGCAAACATAGAAAACACAAAACACAGTTTAGAATAACGTATTGATCAATATAAAGACACATAAATTCTGCAGTAGAGCCCAGAACATCAAATCCACATTCAAACGGTCCAGCAACAGTGCACTTCAACAGCCTTTGCATTAAAAAATATCAGAGTTATAGCGTGGTCCAAAGAGGAAAATCACCAACCCCGAATACATTCCTTGGGGAGGTATTTATACAAAAAGAGAGTTACAAAATATCTTGTGGATAGGATATGAAGCAATAACTTCGTCCACCTACTCTGATAAAGGAATAAATGCAGAAATAAATGTAGGAGAAATTGTGGCTGTGTTGGCTGCTTTAACTGACAAGATATTTTTGACTTTTCAATTCAGGAAGTTGGTTGGTAGCTGTGTCTTCACTTTGCATTCTTGCGTTGCTGTCTTGATCCTTTTACCTGCTCTTGATTTGGCTTTAATGCGTCCTATTCCTCGCTTGACCTCCTTCTTCTATATCTGCCATGTGTCTTGCTATTTGACCAAGTGTAGATAGACAGAAAGATCCAAATTACCTAGGTAAAATTTCCAGCATACTCTGCCACCATTGGTCTGTAGGCAACTGATGTCTTTGTAATTTTACAAGTGTTTCATCAGCCTTAGTATATCTGTAAAATTTGGGCTTGACTTCAAAAAGATGATTTATTTCATGTTCTATATAAAACAAATTTTCCAATTTGTCATATAAACTCTGCCTGGAAGGAGGTCCTGTGTCTTCTGAAGTGCTGGATGATGCAGTGATTTGATTTGTAACATAAGTGTTTACCCTGTGAGCATACTGTTGATGTGATACCAGTCTTTGACTGTTGGTTAGTAAACTGGGTAGACCCTTCTGCTGCAAGACTGTGAACTTCTCTGTGAAGGCATTAATGTCCATCTGCACCTCTTGGCACTTCCTTTCCAAAGTCTGTACAAAATTTCTCATTATTAGCACCTTTTTCACTGTCAAAATGGTGCCTATCCTATCCCTGATCTCCAAAGCTGCTAGTTGTTCTTTAGTGTGAGTATTCAAAAAATGGATCAACCTATTGGCCTACTCAGGCATGTTTTCCAATGATGCCCTGGCCCTTTGAATTTTCACTTGGGCCCTTTCTATCAATTCAATTTGTTCATGGATTGTTTGAATTGATTTCCATCGGTCAGTAATAGACTAGCCAATCTTGGTCCATAAAATCATTTTAATGTCTGCTAGAGGTTTATGCAAGGTGAGATCCTTTTCCAATGATTTCACCTTGTTCTCCAGGGCCTTTACTTCTCTGGTTTTCTCTACCACTGTTATTTTTGACTTGTCATAGCTCACCTCCAGCTTGGCTAGTCTTTCTTTTGCCTCTTTGAGCTCTGACATTTGAGCTTCTAGCTCTTTCACTGCTTTCATCATTTCTTCCATCCTCATGCTGGTCTCTGACTCTGTTATTGTTGCTGCTGAAGCATCCATAGCTGCTCTACCTGTTGTTGATGCTAGCTTAGTGGGAGGGATTGCTGCCGTGACTGTGGGGGGAGCAGAGATAATTGTTGGAGCTATTTCAAGTGGCTGGGAAGTTGACTCTCCCTGCTTTGCTTGCAATGCTTTCTCCAACTCTTGCTTTGTTTGCATTAGCCTTTGATTCATTCTCATCAACAAATCCATTACATCTTCTTCTGCCTTTTCCTATGACAGTTCTGTTGTTTGTGGATGCATGGTGATGAGCATCTTCAATTGCTTCCTAAGGGCAGCAATATCTTCCTCCTTCTTCTTTATCAGTGCTTTGATGCCCTTGGAATCCTTGGGATCATGTCCCAGCTCAATAATTATTTCTTCCAGAGTCTTTATTCTGTTTTCTTTGGCTAGAGAAGAGATCTTCTCCAAATCCAATTAAGCAGATGTATTACTTAATGACTCTTTCAATTGGTGAGCCAGCATTGCCTTGTCTGCCAATGTAGCATAGACCGTTTCATCCTTTTGTTTGTGCAATTCTATTTGGTCCATTGGGTGTATATCTTTGGCAAGGACCTCTAAATTGGTCCTTATGTAGTCAGCTGCAGACTGTGGTTGCTGAACCTTCTACTTAAAATGAGTTAAAATCATCTTCTCCTCCTTAATTTCATAAGCTGCCATTAGTCTTTACTGTTTGGAGGGTGTCATTTTTAGAAATTGATCATACAGTTGAATTCTCAATGACTCATTTTGGGCCTTAATTTCCATGAATGTTTGTTTGATGTCAGATCGTTTCTTAGTTTGCGACCTTGAGGAGGAGACTTCCATTCCATGCTGCCTCTCCACTTCTTGCCTATGAGAGCTAGTGGATGTCTGTTGGCTGATGGCCCTCTCTCCTCTTGTGCTTTCTATGATTTCTTCCACAATGTCCTCTTCAGGTAGAGGATCTACCCTTTGTCTTTTGGCCTCTTGCTATTTTGTTGACCCGCTTGTAGGTGTAGTCTCTTCTCGGTCTCTTTTTTTACTTCTTTCCTCAGGAAGAGGGGTCTGTAGTGCTGGTACTTCTGGTGCTTCTGCCTGTGGTGAAGGGGCTTGCCCTTGACTATGTTCCTTTGAGATAGTTGGTTGTTCTTCCATTGTTTCTTGCTCTGTAACTACTATCTCCTTGCCCTTTGCTATCCCTTCTGTTGGTGTAGTCCTTTCTTAGGCAACTTGCTGTGAAGTTGTAGCAGTTGATGAGCCTTCCCCCGTTTGCTGTGGTATTTTGAATGACACCTATCCAAAAGAATCTAAGTCAAGAGTTTTTTCCATTTTCGCTTCCTCGGTGAGCTCTTCCACTAGTGTTCCCTTCACCCACTCATCTTGGTTGTCAAACTGTTCTATTTCAGGGATGCTGCAATGTTCATAGGGTGCCAACCTATATTTTATCCTTCTTGCATTGATAAATCCGTTTGGTTCATAGGGTACCCACCAAAAGATTCTCTTGAGTCTGAGTGTTTGACCCAATATTTCATCAGCATCCTTCCATCCCTCTTTCTTGTTCATGACATAGGGGCCTAACTGGTCTCTGAGTTTCAATTGGGCCCTTTTCTTTGTGCTATGGAAGTGAGTCAAATCTGAATTGATGAATTGCCTGAAATATTCCAAGGCAAGTAGTCTCATTGGCACATATCTTGGCACCCTGTAAGGGCATAGCTCACAGCCATATATCCTGAGGATAGTGTGATTCTGGTAAAAGTACTAGTCACCTATTTTATAGTTTTTGGAGAGCTGTAGTATCTATTGCATATCGTATGTTAGTCTAGGAGGAGTTCTCATAAGGAGAGAAGAGATTGGGTATACAAACATATCAATAAACTCACAATAAGAGTAAGGAGAGCTGCGGACTTCAGGAAAGATTGAGGTCTAAAAAATCACAGACCTCTTTTCCCCTTTATGGTCCAATTTTCTAATGGGGAATTGGAAAATATCTAGCTGATAATATAAGAACAAATGATAGATATAGGATCAATATTTAAAGATTCCCTCCCTGTCTAGATTCAACAATTGGTCATGTATCTTGTTGGAAATAAATTTGGTATAGTTGTATTTGACAGCAGGGGGCTACCCTGGGGTAAATATAGACATTAAAACCAATATAGTTTCATCAATATGTTCACTTGTCTTTAACCCCAGAACAAAAGATATCATATCAACAACTAATCTACCCACTTCATTAAAAGATGCATAGTGAAAAGGAGGTGGCTCCTTAGGCTGGCGATTTGCTCTCATAAATACTTGGGCAATTCTGGTTATCTCTGAGCTGGAGAGTTTGGGACCTTCATCAAGCAAGAATTTCATAGTAAGAGAAAACTGGTCCCTGGAGCTGGGTTGGTTTGAAATTCAGCATTTGATTTATGGAGTCAGGAGTAATATGAAAGAGGGTAGTTCCAGATGGAGTCTTAACTGCCCTTTTAGTTGGCTTATAGTTCTCACAGCAGAGGTAAGTTATCTCGGGGAAAATATTGACAGAGGGGAGGTAGTATATCGGTAAATTTGATTCCCATATGCCATAAACATCATTTTGGCTTAGGTAATTGTTTCTGAGTTCACAGACTGCTTGCAAATGGTTTTGGTAGCCTACTAAGTCTTGGATTAGATAGTCTTTATCAGCTAAGGGCAAATGTTCCAATTCCTTGTGGGGTTAATTAAGAGGAGTGATATTCAAGGCTACTGGACCTTCCATGGCTAAATCCTATTGCCCTTAAAATTGGAATTTCTTGGCTCTATGTAAGCAAAATAGGCAAACAACAACTCTGTGGATTTTCTCAGGGAATTTCACCATGAAATTGGTTTGTTGGCTTTAATTTAGCTCTATGAACAGAAATTAGATGGAGAGACAAAACTTGTGGGCTTCTTTGGCACAATGGGCGACAATAGTGGGCAAAAGGTAGTTTTCAGGGTTCCTTGGAGAATTTGCAAGGTTGAACAAGCTCAATTTTAGCTCAGGGTGCGGATTTATGGTGAATTTTGGCAAGACAGAGGTAATGGTGGGTAACAAAGTGTTGTTTCTTCAAATTCTAGGTTGTGGGAAAATTTACAGAGAAAACCAACGAAAAACAGGGTTCGGGAGCAAATTTGTGTAAATACTTGTTTTAACGGCGGAATGGTCGATTTGCAGGTCACCAGATGAGCCGAGTTGAGCTATGGAGTAAGAACTGCTGGGTGGCAGACTGTATGGTGAAAATGCTCTTTCGGAGGTAAACTAGCATGCACAAGTCACGTTGAGAAAACAAAGACAAAAGGGTAAAAATAATGTTTTCACCTCTTTCTACCCGAATTTTTTACTTTGGCGAGTTTTGGTGCACTTTTCTTTGATGACATCAGCATGACGCAATTTTGTCATGTAGCAAGGTATGGACAATGACATGGCAGGTGACGTGGCGGGTGATGTCAGCAGATAGATGGGCGGCAACGGGGGTGACATCATCAGATGACGTAGGCATGATGTCAGTAGGGAGGCGGTGGGGTGGTAAGCGGTATTCCCCGCACTGCCTTTGGAGGGAAGTGGTTTTGGAGGAGGGGGCTCCGAACATGCCGGACACCTGACACGTGTCCTCGGTACGACGACAATACTGCCCATCCCCCGGACGCTATTGTTCGGAATATGAGGGCTTCCAATATCGCCGACAGCCATTGGATCTGTCAGCGACGATCGGACGGTTGGCGGGTGATGGAGGTAGCAATGGTTTATCAGTGGGGGACCCGCTGTAATATATCACTTTTTGTAATGTTTGGCGGGGTTTATTTCAGACTTTGGTTAAATGGGTTTTGGGGGTAAAATATGCGGGTTTGGCGGTTTATTTAGCCAGAAGCTAAACAAGTCCTGATGGGGCATGTGGAGGGTTGTTATTGGCCCCGAATGGACCAATAACTCCCAACAAAATTTAAAATATAGCTATAGCTAACCAAAGGTCGGGGTATTAGATATTTAGGGCTTTGGTGTATTTTTACATAGTAAGGGAGGGGAAATATTCACATAGGAGCTATATAATAGTGTTAATAGATTAATATGGCTATGTGGGATAGATATATATGAATTAGGCTAAGTTTATAGAATAGAAAATTAGGCATGGGGGGAATGAAAAGATACCAAGTTATGAAGTTTAGGAAACTTGGCAAAATGGAATATAAACATTTTACACAAGAAATGTGGCTTGTTTTGCCTAAGTGAAAACACAGTTTCACTTAGTTTTTTCCATGAAATGAAGTGGACTAAGGGCAGTGAGCAGATCTCATTGTCCTTGGGGGGATGTTAGTAAGTGTTTTTTACAAAAATAAGGAGGGAAATTAGTCATGCTCCATTTATTTTGTAACCACCTTGCCATAGCACCTTATGATATTTATGAGATGAAACCTGTTGCAATAGGACCAAATTGCTCATAAGCCTACTTCTACAACATCAACACTGCCTACCCAGCCTAGTACACCTAACGTTTTTTCTTCATTTTCATTGGGTGCATTTGAACTAGAAAACCATGATTCTTCTCTTTTCTTTTAACTTCCCTCCTATCTAAGTCTACCCTTATTTCTTCCAGGGCTCACATTAAGCTGTTGAAACACTTTTCTTCTCTACCTGACTACTTGTTTGCCAAGCTTGAGCTGTTTGTACAGACCTTTATTCTCTATTCTAAGACAAGTAAATTCAAACATGATTTAGCTAGGATTAGACTGTCTAGCTATTCATCAACTGTGGGAAGAGTCAACCACCTGTACATAGTGAAATTCCTCAAAATATGGAACCTTTGCAGCGTGGAAAGGATGAACATATTTGATACTTCTCCAGTCAATCATGAAAAATGAAACCTATTGGTATTGGAAGCTAACAGGTTCTTTTGTCATTGATATACCCAATTCAAATTTGGTATGCTTTAGGAATAATTGATTATTTCTGTTAAGAAAATTTCAGAATTTTCACAAAATTTTGTATTTGTGTGTGATATGTTTCTATTGGGTATAAATTTCATCATTATTAAACGCACTCTATTAACTTCTGAACTTACTTGCTATCAATTTGTAAATCTGCCCCTTGAGCATATGCTACTCCCTTTGTTACTTTCCTAGATAGAATGTGGTTGTTTGAATTGTTGGATGGTAATTTGCTTATGGTCCCTAGACATAAACCTCACTTTGAACACTCTAGCTACTCCACCTCTAGGTAGGTCAAAACTCGGGATGCTTTTTGCTAGTCTCTTCAAATTTCACTCTCTTAAATAATAATGGTTGAAAATTGGGTTTATATATATATATATATATATATTCATTCCAACTAATTTTTTTCCCTATTGAATTTAATTTGAATTTGACCTGGAACTCACCTTAACTTCATAATTATGAAATAAAACAGTGTCTTGTTCAAACTCAAACTCCAACATAACTATAAAATAAAGCACACTGTCTTCTCCATCTAGCATGCAATATCGTGGGAGTCCAACGGTCAAACAGTGTCTCGTTCAAACCCAAACTCCAACGTAACTATAAAATAAAGCACAGAGTCTTCTCCATCTAGCATGCAATATCGTGGGAGTCCAATGGTCATCCCAGTTACTTAATTTTGTAAAGTTGTAAAGGTCTTATTTTCACGTAGTTGAATTTGGCTAGAAATAATTGAATATTTAAGGTAGCACTATGTTTTAAAGTTTTGTTTGTTTAAAATTGTTGAAAGTATTTAAACGATTATGAATTTTAAAAACTTAAACAAAATTGTGATATCATTAAATTTCTTCATGAATATAGAAATGAGTGTGAGATACAAGACTTTGAAATAACAGGTGAAATTTTGAACAAATATTAAGAATAAGAAACTGAAGTTGTTTATATAAAGTATTCAAATTATCCAGAATTTTAATATAAATTTATTAAAAAAATAAAAAACAAAAAAACATCGTACACTTTTTGCAACCCAACTTCAATTAAAGAAGTAAGCCTCGAAGTGTATCCTATATTCATGAAGTGTGTTTTTCAATTTTTTTTAATGAAAAGAAATTATAGCATTACAATTTTGGCATCTCATTATTAGAATATATAACTTGTAAAGAAATGATGTCGTATGTGTTTGCATTTTCCATTAAATTGTTCAACTACAAGCTACTATATTTAGCCACATGGGAAAGTGAATTATTCTAACCTGTAAAGAAACGATGTCGTATGCATTTGCATTTTCCATTAAATTGTCCAATTACAAGCGACTATATCTAGCCACATGGAAAAGTGAACTTGCAAATGTGTAATAGATTATACTAATTCAAAGAGAAAAGCCCACCATCTCATGGATACAAACTTTATTAACAAAATGCAATTCACACTAGGAATTCCTCGCTTGCGAGAAGGCGGCCCCTCATACTTGTGCTTTTCGATTCAATCACATATAAACTAAATAGAGGTACATCTGTAAATTGTTCAGAGGCACCAAAGAGAACATTAAACATCTAGCTATTATGGTTGACAACAAAGGAAGATGCAAAACCCATTACTAATTTAAGAAGCAGAATAAAATCAAGGATGACAGAGCTCACCCAAACCAAGAATGGAGGATAAAAAATGATCCCTAAACAACTTTCAAATAATAAACATGCCATTTCCCAATTTGCTTTGTTGCTTTTGAACTCTTGTGAATAGACACAATTTGATTTGAAGTTCCCATCATCACAAGCTCCACCTTGTAATCTCATAAGCAAGGAAGCAGACGACATTGGCAAGAAAACTTTTGTCCATGGCTTGACCAAGCCTTTTAAACAAGCCTTTAAGCCCTTCTGACGCAACAATTTTCTTGACGACATCAATTGTACCAACATACTTCGGATGGTGAAATTCATCAATCTGAATGACACTCTTCACAACATCAGTTTGATATATAACTGTCTAGCTAGCAGCGCCAAAAATCCCACCAGAAACAAGCAGGGTACCCATGCCCAATTGAGATGCATTGCGCCCTTGTTACATGAACTTCTTCAGAGCATTATACAAACCAAATGAAATTTCATTTCCAGATACATCCCTTAATAAAGTAGGATGAAGCCCTTAAAACAATCATGTAGTTCCTTAGGATCTTAGGACATGCTTAGCTACCTCAACTAGGCCATTGTGTTTAATAGAAGTTGTGACTCCTGTTACCCCTAAAGTTTCAACTAAAGTCGTAGCTAAAGCACTCTGAGCTTGCAATCTACATTTGATAAGCTCAGTTGGGCAAGTCCAAAAAGATACAACAATCCCGTCCCCTTCTCCGCACACCACCCGCTTCCCTACAGAAAGTGGAAAACCAGGCTCAACCCTAAATA
The DNA here is from genome assembly GCA_000404065.3 of Pinus taeda. Lineage (NCBI taxonomy): Eukaryota > Viridiplantae > Streptophyta > Pinopsida > Pinales > Pinaceae > Pinus > Pinus taeda. The sequence continues at coordinate 146,533 of APFE031482705.1, forward strand.
GGGCTTCCATCTGACCTCTTGCATTGAACACAACCACATTGCAAGCTGCGACAATGGCCAAAGGGGCTCCCATTCCTTTGTACATCCTTGTGAGGCATTCTTTGGAAATGGCCTACTTGGCGACATCCATTGCACCGACATAGCGAGGATGATAGCCAGGAAGAGGCAATGGATGACTCTAGCACTTCACCTCAATTGTGTCAAAGGGATGCCCAAATATCAGCGTTGCTTTTCCCCCAACAGTGCTAGAAATTAGATCTGTTGCTATGTTGCTATATCGATTACTATAATTGGCACCCACTAATCCTAAAACCTAATATCTACAACACATGATTTTAATAAGCACCAGTTAAAACAATGTAAATTTTGAAACGAGAACTGATACTATTACCTGTTTCGTAGAGATAGCAAAAAAGTGACCTGGTTTTGAAAAGGGGCGATGCAGAACACACATATATTTTTTAGACCATAGTTTTTGGCACTTTAAATTTTTTTATTTACATTACGTTTTAGAATAGTGATTTGCATGCTGATTTAAAGACCTATTTTTTTTATTTTAAATTTTCTAATGTATGAAATGTAAATAATTACTTCCTAAATTTAACATTTTTTGACACTTAAATTTTTTTAATGTATTAAATGTGGATATTTTTTTTAAATGTTACATTTTTTTACACTTAAAAATTTTTGATGTCAAATTTTCCTGGAGAAAAAACAAATATAAAAAATATATATAAAAAGGAAAAAAAAACACAAAAATGTAAAAAAGAAAAATTATCTCTTAAACAATAAAAAAATTGGAAAAAAACCACAAATAAAAAAGCTATAAAATTAAATAACTAAAAAATTAAAAAAATTAAAAAAATTAAAAAAAAATAAAAATAATAATAATAATAATAAACAATGAGATTATAACCCAAAAAAAAAAAAACTATTAAAATCAATATTAAAAAAAAAAACCAAATTATCTCAAATTAAAAAAAAATTAAAATTTAACTAAAACATTATATATATAATATATACTATATTTATATATATATATATATATATATATATATATATATTCTATCTGATTTAAAAAAAACATTTAAAATTAAAAAAAAAAAACATATATTTTCGATTTTTTGAAAAATAAAAAACATTTAAAACCTTTAAAAGACATATTTATAATTAAACTTTAAAAAACATATATGTATGTAGCTCCAATGCCTAGGGCTGCGCCTCTATAGGCGGTCAGGTGGTGGCTATCCTATTCCAAGAATTAGATAGCCATCCTCACGGACAATCGAGTGGTGGTTATCTGATTCCGAGAATTGAATAACAACCATCTGACTGCCCGTGGCAGTGGCTATCCGATTCTCAGAATCTGATAGCCACTGCCCAGTCGCCCATGGGGGTGGCTATCCGATTCTCGGAATTGGATAGCCACAGCCTGGCTGCCCATGGGGTTGGCTATCCGAATTAGATAGCCACCTCTCTGCCACCCGAGAATTGGATAGTCACTCCCATGGGCGGCTAGGCAATGGCTATCTGATTCCAAGAATCCGATAGCCACCCGCACGGGTGGCTGGGTGGTGGCTATCCAATTTCGAGAAGCGGATAGCCACTGTTGGGTTGCCTAGGGCTACGCCTCCAATGACAGTTGGGCAGTGGCTATCCAATTTCGAGAATCGGATAACCACCCCCATAGGTGGTCGGGTGGTAGCTATCTGATTTGGAGAATCAAATAGCCATCCCCACGAGCGGCTGGGCGGTGTTAAATATTTTAATTGTATTTAAAAAAAAGAATTAAATGTTTTTTTTTTAATTTTATATATATTTGAAAAATATATATAATTTTTAATATTTTAAATGTTATTTAAAAAAAAAAAAAAAAACATTTAGCTTTTTTAATTTTAAATGTTTTATTTATTTAATTTTTTTTTTTTTTTTAAATTGAAATTTTAAATCAATGGGAAATCCATAAATTTTAAAAAGTTTAATATAAAATTTGAAATATGTTTTTGTTTTTGTTTTTTGTTTTTTGTTTTTCTTTTTCTTTTTCTTTCTGAAAATATGCATATTTTTTAAAATTTTAATTGTTTTTGGGTATTTTTTAATTGCAACATATTTTTGTTTTTTAAGGTTTTTTTAAAATATTTTTAATCTTAACTTTAGTAGTTTTTTTTTGGGTTAATTTTCTATTTTTCTTTAATCTAGTTAGTTTTTATTTTTATTTTGTTTTTAGTTATTGTTAATGGTTTTTAAAAATTTCCTTTTTTTTCTTCATTATTTTTTTTTTATTCCAAATTTTCTTATGGTTTAAGAGATTAAAAAAATTTGTTAATTTTTTTTTAAATATGTTTTTCTTATTATTTGTTTTCTTTATATTTTTTAATTTTTAATTCTTATCTTTTATAAGTTAATTTTGTTTTTAACATTTTTATTATTGAATTTATTTATTTATTTATTATTTTTTATGTTTTGTTGTTGAATTGAGACTTTTGTGATCCATATCAAGTTTATGAGAGATATTTCGGCCTAAATCACATGATATTTCATTTGTCGACGCGTTTCGAACCAAATAGCGTGGTTCATCGTCACGACAAGTTGAATGAACAGATCACGCTTTGCATGCTAAATAGATATAGCAGAACCTCCGACGGCTAAATTTAGGTAACTATATTGACAAGGAGTATTTATGTTTTGTTTTTACTATATATTTTTATTAACGTTTTGCTATTTTTTTTACTTTTTTTTTGTTTTGTTTATTTTTCATTGTTTTAATTTTTCTTTTTCTTTTTAATTCTATGTTTTCATTATTCTTTTGAAATTTTAATATTTTTTGGAGTCATGATAAAATCTTTTACACCATTATTTCAAAATGTTGAAAATTTACCCTATAAAAAAAAAAGAGTGTTATTCTAGCATCAACGCTTTTCATTTTGAAGGTGTTTTTTACACAATTTTTGCACATAAAAATTCCGTTTTACTGAGATTTTTAAAAAATGTTGAACATTGACCCTTAAAAAAGTCATCGTTCTAGTATCAACACTTTCATTTTCAGGGTGTTTTTTGCACAATTTTTGCATAAAAAATTCATTTTCACTGCCATTTTTAAAACATATTCAAAATTGACCAAAAAAAAACCATCGTTCCAATATACACACTTTTCATTTTTAGCACTGTTTTTCATGTTTTTTCGGGGTTTTTTGGCTAGAGTTCCCATTTTGAGTTTGTAATTCCCATTTCAAAGTTTACCTTGTTTAAGACCCAAAAGAATTGGTTTTGCATTAAAAAAATACCCTTCTAGACTAAAATTTTATCCCAACCTAATCAAATAAACACTTAGGGATTGTCACTATATGGGAACCCTAAAAGATTGCAACGTGGGACTATTATAGTATCCACATAAAGAATCCCAAAATTCAAAACATTGACTATTACAATTTAATATATTCAGTTATTAGTAATACATTGTTGTGTGTCATGGACACTATAAAGATTTGAAACTTTCTTTATACTATGTATCTTGGACACTATAATGATTTGAAACATTCTTTATAATTTGAAGTATGACCTTAAATTGTTTTTTATTGGCTAAGAGTTCATATTCCTTATATGTTAAGGAAAAATATTAGCAAACCAATATTTAGAGACATTTGGCGGGGCTGAATACTGCCACTTATAAAATACCAATAAATTATTTCATATGGCTAGTATTTGTCTTAATATGATGATGGAGCTACATATCTAGGCCTTCAGAATCATCATAAAAAAGGAATCTTAATGGAAAACTATTATGAATATCCATTTACTTTAATCAAACAAATATTGTCAAGCTTTGCCAATTGAAATGATTGAGTCACCATCTTCCTCTTATAATTGTATAACAAAGGTTTCCAACTTTAACACTACAAATTTATAAACACAAAGATTAGATAGGTCCATTTAGTTCTGAAGTTTTAGAGTTATGCTAAAATGAAAAATGAAAGAAATTTTCATTGGGAATACTTGAAGGAAAATTAAGATTTACAAGGTTATGATCAATGACATGACATCAAGCAAAATACACAACATAAAAAAAGAAAATTGTATTCAAATATTTATATTTCTTTTATTCATTGAACTACACAAAAGAATACATGAAATTTGAAATCAACCTTTTGAAATAGAAGCAATAGAGCTTGGTGAACTCCTAGATGATGATTCCCTTGCTAACGCTAGACCATGTAACATGTTAACTACTTCAACAATAATCATCTAGGTAATATTTAGCCTTACTCGACTTCTGACCAACAGTGTATGCAAAGACCTCCCTCTTTGCATTTTTAGGTAAAGCTGCAATTGCAGTATTAATAACATCAAACAAGTCTTCATATGAATGATCATCTCCTATAGATGAAAAAAATATGGAGAGTCCCCTGGCTAGCCATCATTGTTAAAACATTGTCAACTATAACACCCTTACTCACACCCTACATGATTTGAATTCAAACAATTTAATAAATTTCATATCTTGAATATCTTCATACAAGATGAAAAAAAAAACCATATCCCTGAGAAAAATATCCCTAGAATTCTTAATTGATAACATTAGTACGCAATACCCAAGGCTTGACTTCCACAATTTGTTGACTGCTCTTGACAACAACTAGCTCATTTGATCACCAAAACCAAAATTTGGATCTGCATCCTTGAAGTGCCAGACAATACTACTTGCTTTGGTATTAATAAATGAGCCATATTTTATTTTTATGTACAACTTCATAATGGGCCCACAACTACTTTCCAGCCAAAATCTATTGTTAGCACACAAGTTTTAAATTCTTCATCCTTCTGCCACATGCTCCAACAATGTAAAAGAGAAAGGTTGAAATGTAATTTGAATCTAGTAAATTAGCTATATTCCAACTGCTTGCTAGCAAACATTTGAAAGGTGGGAAAAGGCTTGCATGATTTTCTAATGCAAAAGTTTCAAACCTAACAAGTGATGTAAATGGAAAATATCAAAAGTTACGAGATATAGAGAATAAAGTCTAATCTAAAGATACTTAATACATGAAAGTACAGAATTAAAGAATGTGAACTTGTACATATAAGATTATACTCATGCAATTCATTATTCTATATAAAAATTTAGCACAAGAAGCAATTCAACTCATTTGTTGCATTCTTATATACTGTAAGCTACTTCAGCTTCTGACAAACCATGGGGAAGAAATGGCAGTCTCTAACCACAAGAAAGAATAAATAAATAAAATTTGAAGCAAGGTCCTTTGGTTACTCAAAACTATCTAATATTAATTCTTGTAGTACGACTATTGAACACACTGATATTCCATTATGTACATCTATTAGGATGCAACACAAACTCTCATTTGAAATTCCCTAGGAACATAATAAGTTGTGACATTTTAGCCCAACTCTCAAATGCACTCTTGCCAAAACCCCATTGCATGCAAACTACAAATCAACTAAGAGACAATACCTTGTTTCTCATCGACAGATTGTTTAAACAAAAACAACTATGGTAAATAATCCTAAGGACCAGTTCTCTACTTTAAAACAATTTCAAACTGCGATGTTGCCAAAGGCACTGCACTTTGATTAATCTTTAATAACAAGTATTTGGAAATGGACCTTGCACAGGTATATTTGGAAAGCATGTTTTATTAGAATTTAATAGGACAAATTAAAATACGTTTTTACAGGATCTTCTCCCACATGATATAAAATTACATTGCATTGTTTTGTGATGGGTAAAGTCAATTGAATGTGACTAACATCTGCAGCAACTAGACCACCGGTAAAATACATCTGGATGAGATTTAACATATTTAACCTATTTATGTGCATTGGACAAAAAAATATATAATATACTATGTACATCATTGTTGTTGAATGATAGTATTATTGTATGTCATCAAATGGATTGTGGTCTATAGAGCATACAAAGTGACTCTATCTAGAAATGGCAAAGAAGTTGTGACTAGTGGTCATTCATGTTAATGAGATCTCTATGGATGAGGTCAGGTGTAATTCCTCAGTGACTACAAAATATATGCCACTCACTTGAAGCATCATAGCCAAGGGTTTTCTGGGCATAAAACTTACATCGAATGGAGTTTGACACCCTTTTCAATCGAAAGGGATTTATTCAATGAACAAAATTATTAAATATAAATTTTGGATGTTGGTTCAAAACACTAACCATTACAAAAATGATTGAAAAGATGAAGATTAAACCCCAAATTCTTTCTCTTCTTCTTGCAGAATTTTTAACAGAAATTACAAAACACTGCTTCATTCAATTTGTAGTGAATAAAAAAGAAAAAATTGTGTTAATTAATTTTGAGGAACTCAAGTTCTCTATGTCCAAATTCATAGTAGTTTGACAAGATTTAGAATTCACCATGGAGTTTATAATATAAAAAGGTGATAAATGTTTTATGTACATGAAAATAGCTAGCCCAACAAGGTTTAGTATGCAGTGTTGGGCTGCACTATAGGGCACTTCAAGGGTCATCTGTTGGTAGTTGTATGGCTGAATCGGTGAGACCCTTTTAAAAAAAGGGTAAAAGTGTAAATTTGGAATGTATGTGCTCCATATGGGGGAGGGATACCCTAATTAAGAGGAAAGATAGAAGTACAAAGACATAAATTTATTTAGTTCTCTAGTCATTTCTTTTTGGGTATAGGATACCATTTGAGACATAGTTTCTTTTTACTGTATAACTAACAAATACCCTGTTACAAACCAAACAAATTTATGCTGCTGAACATAAGATAATAACTTTGACAAATAATAAAGCAAATTCTTAAATGATTGACTGGGGTACAAGTTTAGTTCCCTAGGTGACGCTGAGCATACCAGCAACCAAGAACCAATCTGGGAGCTCCGGAAGCCTAGAGGAGATATTGGCCACGACACAAAATAATAAGACTTGAAAGTTATGTTAATATTAACGAACTATTCTAGTAAATTAAAACGAAAAGAGGAACAATACTTATAAAACCCTCATGCATAATTTATGTAAGATAACCATTAGACATACCACTATAGCAGAAACAGGGACTGGTTGTGTAAAACCCTTGTAGAGATTTCTCAAAATAATAAAACCCATGTGCATACAAAGATTGAAAACAGTCTGAGAAACCACCAACTGAAAACAAGTAAATAATGTTGGGTTTACTTAGCCGAATTAATACATCTTGCAACCAAGAATTTAAACCATTGTGTTGGTTCCAATCGAACCACCTTTTGTGAGTCACTACTTCACAAGTTATTTGTTGCCTCAAGTGCCAAACAACAGCCAAATTGATGCCAATGTTTGAGCCATGGAAGCTATCAAAGTTTAATCAGTCCCTCTCCATTGTGTAATTCTTGGAAAGAGCTTTCCAACGGTATATGGAAGTCCAAAAATGGGCTCATGGAGTAGAAGTTAAGGCATTTTGAAGTCTACCTTGGAAAAGCCTAGAAAACCAAGAAAAATGGCTACGTCTGAGGGAAAAATCACAATCGGGACCTGGGAGGTTTATTGCAAACACATATTAGTGTCGATGGGTCCAAGCAAGAAAGGAACAATGGTGGAATTGAAAGCAGCAATTCGCCAATCGTTGATATCACATATCGACAGTCTGTGGGCCTGGGAACAACATTTATCAGCATATTAGCAATCAATAGGGTCTCAGGGCATATAATTATGTTTATTGGTGAGTTTCAAGGCCGAGCGCTGATATCATAGATCGAAAATCACAGGTGCAAAGGGGTGCACACTAGTACAGGGCTAGAACCATTGTCAAACATCGTATTGTGAGAATCGCCAAAGAACTATGCCTTAGTGTTAAAGTGCAAGGGGGGCCGAAATCTAATTAACAAAGGAAATCAAGGGAAAAATAGGAGCAAGTAGTCCCCTTTCTCTCTCCTCCATGTGGTGGCATGGCACATTGCATATCGGTAATTGGCAGGACCAGGGCATCAACTATCAGTGGAATGGTGGAGTAGAGGAATCACTCTTCAAAATACCCCACAACACTGCGATTTTGTGATACAATGTTAATTTGTTGGAGACAAGCCGATCCTGACTAACAAAGGATTTCATTGAAAAACCAAGGTTGGGTAGGCCTTTTTCTCTCTCCTCTAGGGGGGCCACATGGTGACATATGATTGGTCCTCATAGTTGACAAGGCAACTGACATCAACAATGACACGACGGTATGAATGTCGACATGACAGATGACACGTATCACCCAGTTTCAATGTTTTCAAGGGTTAAATGGGGCCATTTCCAGGTGACAGGTGTCACCACTCACAAGGTGACACGTGGCAGTAATGACATCACCCATGGCAATTGGTGATCATTGATCACACAATGTAAAGTTATTTTTATCACTGATGCTTCTCTCGAGCTACGATTATGATAAGGAAAATACCCTGGACGTGATATTTCATAGGCCACATTTCTTAAAGATTTTGCATCCGGGAAATCGGCTGATGTGGGACTTCTGTGATATAAAGAAACCCCCCCCAGCATAGTTATTGAGAGATTTAGCACCAAACACATAGACGTTTGTTTCCAGCCCCCAGTCGTATAAGGAGATTCATAAAGGGGGCTATAAATAAAGAGGGCCTAAGAGTTAATTGAAATTGCTCACCTTTTCATCCGTTTTAAATAATTTAAAGGCCCATGACCATGGTGCACTGATAGCGCTTTTGGAGAGATTTAAATGGGTGGATGGGCTGGCTGTTGTACTAATTAATAGAGCTGGAGGGAGTGCATAAATGACAGTATGGGAGGCCTCTAAGGAGACTTAATGCCTCAGCATGGAGTCTCGCTACCCTACACAGCGCAACACTGCCCAAAAATATCCCATCTCTTCTCCATTGAACAAATCACCCATGCAGTAAAGGCAACATTGACGTAAGTCAGCCGAGCAAAAGTGAGCCACCTCAAGCAGTCGAAAAGAGAAGGACAATAGCATGGATGTGGATTGATTAGGGGCCTCCACTAAAACAATAAGGGGACACCTCCTCCTTCCTCTCTCAAGCTTACTCTCTGTTCATTAATTTATGTATTTCTTAAGAAAGGGATTTGATCCTTGTTGTAATCTTTTGGGGGCATCAGAGCCTAACACTGACTGAGACAGCTAGTATAGCATGACAACTGGGGCTTTGGCTCATATATATTTGTAGACTATAATTACAGCTCCCCCTCCTCTTATAAATAGGGGGAAGCAATATTATATAAGGGTTCCAGAATTTCTCACCCACGAAGGTTGGACTCTATAATACCATTTTTAGCTCATAAATCTATAAGTGCATGAATTGTATTTCATACCGTGTTACTTCACACAGACAGATCTTTCAGACATACCAAAGAAATGGTGGTGATTCCCCCTTCTAAGTATTATAGTATGTTATCCTCCTGTTAATTCCATTATGTTCATATTCTTCCCTGCATTCATCATAAATTACCACTGTTAGAAATATTTCAAGACCTCCTCACAAATTCGCTAGAATCAATATGTTATGCATGTGCCCGTACTTTCCTTACAAATTCATTTTCATCGACACTGTTAATGCTAGTGCCTATTTGGATTATTGAAATCATATCTTTAACAACTTCTCTTCATGAATCACAACACCCAACCTATCTTCTTCCCATTATATCTGTTTCTGACTCAGATAAGTATTGGAATTCTTAGGTCTGTAAGCTCTATGTGTTATGCATAGGGTTCTTGATGTTGTAAGCTCCCTACGATGAGTTACTCTTCCTCCTAATCCTCTATCATTTACCCAATAAATCCTACTAAGCTGTAATCCCCTTTGAAGTAATTAGCCTCTGTTGTTCTATGTGATACTTATGGGAACTATGTGTGTGAGGGAATACATGAAGTACATAACTCATACCTTTGGAGGAATGAACCAAGCCCCCTCATACCTTTTTTACGTGACAATTGGAGTTCTACAACTCGCTCACATATAACCTTACAAGAACTCCTCTATTTAAGATGTCCTAGGCAATGGTATATAATCAACCTAGGGGCTATCTCTAGGGAGCTTTCCTTGCCTCCTGCTGCACTTGTGTTGCAGGTGCAAGATTTAGCCACAACACCACCAACGAAGAAAATATAATGACAACAGTAAAAAGAAAGAAATATAGGTTACAATTAGCCATTAAAGCGATTCAATATGCATTGTCCAATCGTCAAAACAACTTAATGTAACCCAACGAAAAACCTACAAGTATAACCCTCCATGAGATGGACCAAGATTCAATAACTTGAAAGCAGCGGAACCTGGTAGTTAGTTGTTAGCTGGGGTGCTCATCCTCGACAGAATTTGTGACAGATAAAGATGAGCTTAGAGTCAAGTACCCACCTATACAAATATCAAATCCATTAAAAACCCATATTAAACTTAGAGGAATTAGAGGTTAGAAAATCAGAAAGGGAACTGAATTATTCCAGAGGACAACTTTATCACCTGTGGTGGCTTGGAAACACAAGGCTTGACCTGCCATAAAAGGCAGAGTATTAGTTATCATATGTAAATGTAGTGGCTCTCTATACATGTAAAGAAATGGAAAGAAAAATCCTTAAAAAGAAGAAATATATATGTGTGTGTGTGTGTGTGTGTGTGTGTGTGTGTGTGTGTACCTGATCCATAGTATTATTTTCAAATGCAAATAAGATAATACTTCTTTGGATATTTGGAACAATAGACCACTCTACCTTTGTCATTTCTTCTACAGTTATGGAAATTCATATTCACAGTGTTTTGTGATGTTTCCTTCATTTTATTCTCATTTGTTGGAAGATACTGAGAAAAATCATGGACTCCAGTATTGGGATCCACCCCCATCTGCAATTTTTTGACAAAATTCTTGGTATTCTTAACCTTGGAAACATCAGGAGTTGGGGTAATCTTCAACCCCTTGTTGCATAAATTCAGTGGTGTAGGCCATTTAGCATATGTGTTTGAAACTAGTGCATTTTACTCCAAAAATCCATTCATTCCTTCCTTATTACAATCTCCGTCATTAACATCATCTTCGTCACCTGCATTCACTAATTTCAAAACCCCAAATTCTGCCGCAATTTCTTCCTGCTCCTCTTTGACCTTGGTTTTTTGTCCTCTCTTCTTCTCACCGCCATCAATGCGCTCATGTAACATGGTCTAAGGATCCTTGCCCCATTTCTTACCCTAGCCTCTGGTCCTTGAAGTGGCCTTGGACTCTTGCTACTGTTATAATTGATGTTTCTTGCATTCTGATATTGGTGGGTCTAACCACTGCAATTCCACGACCCGCGGCTTCCTGCCTCACTTCCTTCCCTAGCCTCTAGATCTCCCAGTGGCCTTGGGCTATTGTTGCTATAATTTTCTTGCATTCTAACATTGGTGGGTTGAAGTACTACAACTCCCCAGTCCTAGGCCTACCCCTCTTCGTACCTTGGCCTCTCCCCAGCCCTGGGCCTGCCCTGCTTCCTACCATGGCCTCTTATGCTTGTAGTGACATTGAAATGGTGTTGCGGATCCAATTGATATCTCTTACATTCTGATACTAGTGGGTTGAAGCACTGAAACTGCACAGCCCAGGGCCTTCCCCATTTCCTACCCTAGCCTCTGATGCTTGCAGTGGCCTTGGACTATTGCTGCTGCTGCAATTGATGTTTCTCGCATTCTGACATTAGTGGTTTGAAGCTATCCGACACCACATCCCGGGGGCTTGCCCCACTTCCTACCCTAGCCTCTGGTTCTCCCAGTGACCTTGGGCCTCTATTTCTACTGCGAAAGATGGTTCTTGCATTCCAATACTGGTGCATTGAAGCACTTCAACTACTTAAAATCGCAGAGGGCGTTTGAGCCCATCTCTACCGTTGGTGCCACATTGCTATGATCTCTTCTCATTGCAATTATCTCCTTGTGAGTATTCTAGTGTCATCATTGTTCAATGCCATAAACTCCATGACAATTCAAACAGACTCTACTGGAACTCCTGCGTAAAAAGCGCATGTGCACAGAAGCCAAAAAAAGTGTGACATATGTCATGCAGATATTAGAAGTGTACAAAATGGTGCCCTAAAAAAGTGTGCACATATGTTAGATAGATATTAGAAGTGTACATAAGGGTAGCCTAAAAAAGTGTGAACAAATCCCAGACAAATATTAGAAGTGTAGACGATCGACTAATTCAAAAGAAAGGCCTATTAGCATAAAAATACCGACATGTTTTTTTGTCTTGTTGTTTTTTTTCCTAGTTAGAGATCTTCGAGAACACCTGGAAAGAAACAACCCATAGATATGAATAATGAACTTTTGTTAGATAAACTATTGCTCACCATGCGATGTGGATGGATTTGAATTCCCAAAAAACTTATAAGTATTTTTATTAATTATTTTTAAACACGGGAAAAATATTTAAACAAAAATCCCAAATCAATTTCATCTTATATTTTGAAAATATACAAGTGGAGTTTCTTTGATGTCATCCCAGCTAAGTTGTTTTACTGACTTTTGCCTATTTTCTATAATAGGTATTCAAAGCTTCTTAAAAATAAAGGACGTGAGACAAAGGCTGAATTGCTAGTTATGCAATGAAAGTAAAATAATTCATATGACCCAACAATACATTGGCCTTACTTTATTTGTCTGGTCTAAAATTATTCATATCTTTAGGATTGCGAGGGCATAAACGATATATAAATATTAATAAATGCTTAAATTAATATATATACAAAAATTTGAAAGGAACTCCATTCTTATGGAGGAAGAAGGGTGATGGTGGTTAAAAAGCAAGGCCATAGGGCTATTCTTGAGAGATAACAAGACTATTTCATCACTATGTAAAATTGAGGAAGTAGGTAAACAATAATTGGAGTATTATGGATTCAAATGGCTATTTTCTTCACCCTTTCGAGAACAAAGTTGCATAAGAAGTGTGTTTCTTTCACTCTCTCTTCAAATCCCCTAAAGGAACTCTTATTTACGAAATTTCTACAAGTGGTGTGTAAATTTCCTATTGTCATTACAAATGAGATGAATGCTACTCTCTTGGGGGAAGTGTTAGATTAGGACATGTTGGAAGTGATGGTTTTCTTGTAGAGTTTGAATTGAGGTTTTGTGATTTGACCAAAGAGGACCTTTCGAAGGTGGTGAAGGAATCCCAATGCTTTGGTAAGGTTTTGGGCTCGTTCAATTCTTCCTTTTTGTGTCTCATTCATAAATCACATGAGGGGTCTTTTTTCATTGATTATAGGCCAATTTATTGTTGTAATTTGATTTACAAAATGATTACAAAAATCATTGCAAGGAGGATAAACCCTATCCTCAACTCTTTCATCTTTGAGGAACAATTCACTTCCTTACAAAATAGAAATATCCACGATGCTATTGTGGTTTCTCAAGAAGTGTTTCATTCGGTTAAATTTTCCAACTTGAAAGACACAATCCTAAAGTTGGATCTCCCAAAGGCCTATGACAAAGTGGATTGGAATTTCTTATGGTTGGTTCTCATTCAAGTGGGTTTTGCACTTTAGATGGTAAACTAGAATATGGGTTGTCTTTATTCGATTTCTTTTGATGTGTTGATAAATGGGGCTCCATTTAAATTTTTTCAATCTTCCCATGGGCTTCACCATGGATGCCCCTCATCGCCCATCCTATTCATTATTTTGGCTGATGATTTCAGAAAATTGGTTGACGACTAGATCTAAGGGAAACCTTCAAGGTGTCAAAGTGTTTGACATCCCTTGTCCTATTCATTATTATGCCTGATGATTTCAACAAATTGGTTGATGACTAGATCTAAGGGAAACCTTCAAGGTGTCAAAGTGTTTGAAGTTACGGTGGTTTCTCATATTTTATTTGTAGATGACTTGCTCTATTGTATTATGGGGGATATAAGGAGTTTATCTTGCCTCAAATGCTCCCTCAACCTCTTCTATAAGGATAATGAGATAGAGCTAAATTCACACAAATTGTTAGGCCCTTATAATACTAGTGATTCCCCCATTACTATTGTCATTATATCCCTTATTGTTATTATTGTGCCCTTATTGTCCCCATATTGTTATTAGTATGCCCCATAGAAACCCACTATTGTTATTTTTGTGCCCTTATGTTATTACTATTATGTCGGCTTGATTATATTGTGACCCCTTTGACTTTTATATATAGAAGGGAGGTTTAGTCATTTGTATTATCCAAGAATTTTTCATTTGTGTAATGTAAAGGATGTTTCCCCCTTAAAGAGGCTGAATTATAAGGCATTGATTTATCTTTTCTACCTTTTTGTGAGTTGGTTTCCTAACATTTGGTATCAGATCTTTGGATTCTAGGGTTCCGTTGCTCCAAACAAACCATCGTGGCATTTTACTGTATATATATATATTTTTTTTTTGCGATGTTTCAGAAGCTACAAAAAAACCCATTTGATCTGTAATAGTTCTGGACTTTGGATCTGAATTTCAGAGCTTGTATCACTATATTTATGGCAATATGATCTAGGAAGTTAGGGTTTTTGCAAACTCCCGAATTACATTCCAAACAGGTGACCTGGGGAAAATCATCATAACTTTTGTTTTGAGATTCAAATTGAAATTTCGTAAGAATTTTCAGAAAGAGAATGACCTATAGTTTTCTGTGTATCAATTTTAGGTACTAAGTTTGAAATCGTGACACGTGGCACATTGTACAAGTTCACTTTACTGAACTAGTTTATAATCAGGTCACTATAGGAGATTTGGCATAATTCTTCCTTAGAGAATCCAATCTTGATTAGACTTGTAGGGTTAGAAAGAGGACTCAAAGGGCTACTGCAGAACGAGATTTTAGATATTTGAGATTCGCAATTACAAAGATACAACAAGTTCAATATCGAGCTCTTACAAAGAAAAAAAACTGTGTGTAGCTTTTTTAAAATTTTGCATAAGATTGGTTTGAAAAATTAGTTTGAAGGAATTCAAAGGGAATAGTGAAGAATTATTAGCATTAATTAATTCCCTGAAGAAAGAAAATGGAAACACCTAGTAAGAAACCTAAAATCTCTAGCATGACTCATGAAGAAGAGGAAGAAATGCAACATGACATATTAAAATTACAAGACCAAGTACAACAAATTTCACTCTCACTAAAGGTAAATGAAGCCAAGATGAATGGCATGGAAGCTAATATGAATGGCATGCAACTTAAAATGGATGGCATGGAAGCTAAGA